>APFE030803342.1:0-113172 GCA_000404065.3 Pinus taeda
TTGTTCCAACCAGTTTAAAATTCATTCACTGTTATAAAGAGTTAGCCATCTTTTGCTCTTAAATGCATATCAAAACCTGTGAGAGAGCCCTCTCTGACTAGGGAGGCTAATCCTTAGTCTAAAGTCTGGTTTGAAACAGTTGCATAAGATCTCACTAAGTAGCAGCCCTTAGTACATGGTTTTGTGACAACAAAACCAATCGAAAAACTACAGGATACTTTTTACGGTACGACAATCAATCTTCCCGAATGCTGTGTTCAGTGCATTGCGATCAATAGGGCGGCAGACACAGCTTCCTAAGGATAAAGGATGTAGCCTATTTTGGTCTCCCAATATATACTCGATGGTACGTGGGAGCACAAGTCCATACTGGCACTTGTCGTCTCAAAGAAGAGGAATCACCCAACCTACAATGAAAGCGATAGTTACCAGGCTTTACATCGCTGGAATACGTCTCTAGCCTAGACTTCTAAATGTTGTGTGTTAGGTTCCAAAGCATTTTTATGTTCATTAAATTTATTTTACAGTTGATCTTTCTTAAGAATTTTTCCTTTTAGGTTCACCGCGTGATGTAGATATACAATTCCTAAAATGCAATCTAAGATGAACAATCGTTTTATCTTCTTTTTGCAATGAAAATCCTTGCTACTAAGGAAAAAGAAATCAATTATTTTCAACAAAGAGCAGAGAGCACACACTAGATGCACTGTCCTAAATCAACAAGCAGTCTAAATGAAAATGCACATGCATGTATTTGTTTTCGCTTTCTTAATGTGTGAATGACAAAAAGAATGCTAAGTACAAATTTGAATTGTTTCAAGCGATAGTACTAATGATTTTCTTTTCAAAAACAAAAGGGAGATAATGACGACAATTTGCAATTTCGAATTGAAAATTTCTTTCGACACTTGAAAAAATACTAATTCAAATCAAACACAAGAGTAACAGTGTAATCGACCATCAAGAACAATAGAATTATTTTCTTTGACTGAAAACGACACTTGCGACACTTTCAAACCAGAAGACAACAACTTGATTATGCTACTTCTTTGTAAAAGAGGACTGTAAATGGCGAACAATACATAAAAACATTTACAGTTCTTTGTACTATGGAGGCTGAATCATGCAAAGGAAGGGAGTTTCCACTGAGGTATATTGATCACAGACAGCGAAACTCCTAAATAAAGTTGAAGAGAGTGAGCAAGAAACCAAAATTTGTAAGCAGAAGAGGCCTTATCTGATCATCGCACCTGTAACACAAGGAAAGTGCGATGCATATCACTTACTACACACGAGAGGTGCGATGCATCTAGATTCCCAAGAGGAGAAGGTGCGATGGTCCAGGGACAAGACTTCAACTTGGTTCTGGGTCACAGTTTGCATCTTAGTACAGGGATTTAAGCCGAGCAAATGATAGTCAGCAATTGAAAATCACAGGGGTTGATCTAATGAGGCTACTTGAGCCACCACCAGGGCAATTAGGATGTCTACAAATCAATTGTTCAGTTTATAAACAAAACATGGAGATAGACTGAAGCAACATTGATCTACTTTGCACTTGCATAGCAAATGCAGTTCGAAGGCTAGCTGGCTTGACTTAAGGCTCTGTTTGTAAGCTTATAAAGTAAACAAATATAGACAAGCAAACAAACTAGTCGCTCCCCAGTGGAGTCGCCATTTCGTTATCAAGAAATCTAGTGTCTATGCAGAGCTACTAGTCCCACTCATATGGGTAGCTTTCTTAGAAACAAACAGATTAAATTTACTTTCGCTTTCCTTTATGAGAAGTAGATAGGATAGGAGCAAAGAATACCAACCGTTATCTTTCACTTGGTTCTCTGCTTGTTCCTTCTCCTCTTTGATAGATGTTTGCCATTCTTCGCTTCACCACTCCGCTTCAAAGAGTACTTGTAAAGTCAAAGCAGCATAATACCTTCAAAGTGCAGAGATCTACAGTCATAAACAATATAGGATCAGATATATATTGACCACATACATGCATATATCAGCTAACATACAAGAATGTGGAAGAAAAATCGAATAGCTTTATTGATATAGAGGTTAGAAGAGAGGATTACAACCCATTGATCTAACCCAACGTCATCCTCCCAACATGAAAGCCCTTCTTCACCTCATAAAAAGCTTAGATCACCCAACACTATGATATTGCACCAATAACCAACAACACTTCCTTACAAGATACAAGATTCCAGCCTTTGGATCTCTGGGATGAGGGATCCATATATAGATGATTGCAGGGGGGTGAGTTAGCTTCTGGGATTTTGATTAGTGTCCTCTCTCTGATAGTTCTTTATTCCACTTGGAGATTGATGATCTCTTACTCATCCCTGGGTGAATTTAGAGAGGCAAGTGTCACAGGAGAAGTTTCTGGAAGATTCCATGATCATCCACCTTGCAAACTATCTCTGCCATTTGTCTACTCTCATCCATTCCACCCTACAGAAGGGATTTCCAGTATGCATCCCACTTTTTACACTGAGCAGGTGAGATGCATCGCACCCTCTGCACTGGGCAGTCTGTATGGTCCAGTTTTGACCAGTTCTGAGTAGTTTTCTATGGAGAACTTCTGGGAGATGATGTAATCAGCTGACCTTGTTCCTTTAGGGCATGGAACAACACTTTTAGGGACTCAGAAGTCCTTATTTTATGGACATATGTTATTGGGGTAGCAGTGCCCAAATATGTCTATAACAGACCTATGTCACCAGACTTAAACCATTGCTATCAACATATGACTTCAAAAATGTTGCAATTATCCTTCCCACCAAAGTAGTCCTACTTGTTTCACTCCCATTAGTACCTTCATTTGTAGCATTTGATATTTTTTCCTGGGGCCCATTCTTCTTGAATTATCACCTTGAACCTAAACACATTTCCTCTTAAATATGTTGAGACAATTCATATTCAGACACCTAGATGTTCTCAACACCAAACTAGAACTTGTCAAAATAATCACAGTCTATGGAGATGTGAGATTTATCTTTCAATTCTAGCACTCTCGTAGACACACAACATGTTTGAAATTTTTAGCTTTGATAGATGGGCACACAAGGGTTTGACTAAAGCATTCATTTCATATTTTCTTTTTGTTTCATTTCCCGGTATTTATCCCACATTGGAGTGGGTAAATAAATATTTTTTTTTTATAAAACCTCTTTTAACAAATCCACTTTTACGCATTGTGCACATATAACTAACCTTGTGGGCTTGGCACTTGGGCCAGGCACTAGGATTTGGTGTTAAATTATGACTTTTTCGATATACGGTTTTCTTAGATCATGGAAATGGGAAGTTAAATACTTTGGGATTGGGCCCTTACGCTGAATAAATTGTTTTTTTCCAAAACATTAAAATGAACCTCCATATACACCCGAGAGCCAAACTTGGATTTTAAAGCCAATTTTTTTATTTTCCAAAGATGATAATTTTTTTTCCCAAATTCTAATTGTTTTGTATTTCACCACATTGGCACCAACATTTGCTACTATGTTCTACAAAATTACCAAAACCACTGACTCTATAAAATTATCATTGAGAAATTATTTATTAGTGTGCCCCAAAGTTGTTTAAAAATTAGAACACCAAATTAGTCTAAGATGCCCACGAAACTTGAGCTATGATAACAAAAGTGACTATCCACACTATGTTTATCATGGCTAGCCTTGTATTAGGGTTGGCTCTTCTCCAAATATTACTTCACTGCTTGATGCACCATCTCAATCTTCTGAATGAATTTTCAGGTTTTATCTTTATCACTATGTTAATCAAACTTGACATCTTTCCCAAAAATCATATCCAATGGAGACTTTAGAAGCTACTTGAAAAAAGTTTCGAATCGAGATATTTGTGTATATGAAGGCAATGCTTTCTTATAGGCATTTTTCACATAATGTTGTTGTTCATCCCAAAGATTAGGATGCTTGTTGTAGTATCCTCAGAGAAAATGTACCATGATCCTATTGACCACCTTTGTATGTCTCTTGGTATATGGATGAAAAATATTATTTCTCTTCATCTTAGTGTCCATAAATCTCCATAATCTTGACCAAAATTCTCTCAAGAGAAAGAGTCATGATATGAAGTAATAGAAGTGGGAAATCCAAACTGACCCAAAACATGTTGAAAGAATAAGTGTGTACTCAGTTTAGGAATCACATTCTTCTTAAAATGCATCAAAATATACATTATGTTGAACCTATCGACAACCTACTACATTAAAACTACTCCCATGGAACATCGAGTTGCATCAGTCTCTATCTCAAATGGTTGCTACAAGTATGGCAATGCTAACACTAGTACTATGTTGATATTTTCTTTCAATGTTTCAAAGGAATTCTTTGACTTACATCCCCACTAAAATTCCACTTTAACAGGCTTGACATGCTCATCCCAAGTTCTATTAAATACCATAATATCATCTGAGTAGATGATCACAATGTCATCAATGAATGGTGGAAAAATGACATTCATCACATGCATAAATATTTCAAGGTGTTGCAAAGCCCAAAAAGCATCACTAACCATTCAAATAAACCCTTCTTCATTTTGAAAGTGGTTTTCCAAACATCAACTTTTGCAATCCTAATCTAGTGATAACTACTTTTAAATTCTAACTTAGTAAAGTAAGCTTCATCTTTTATCTAATCTAACAAATCATTGATATGAGGAAGAGGATATTGATTCTTTACCGTCATCTTATATAGTGCAAAAAATTAAATGCACATTCTCCATGTACCATCCTTATTTGGTACCATCACAATAGGATATCCACATTGGGAGGAACTAGGCATGATGATTACCTTTTCAAGCAAATCTTAGACTTGCTTCTTGATCTCTGCATTCTCAATGATGAAATCTTGTACATACCAATATTAGGAAGAGGGGAATTTTCTTACACTTGAATCTCATGAAAAATATCCCTCCTGGGAGGTAATCCTTTAGGTTCCTAAAAAAAGTTCATCATAGTTAGGAATGGGTTTAACTTATTCATCCTGATGAGAAGGATTACAACCCTTAAAGGCATCAAATTATTAGACATCCTTTTCTTTCAGGACCATAAGTATAAAATTCTTGTTAGAATTTATGATCCTCTTCATTTTCCCTGCACTAATAAGTGATAATTTAGCCTTCATTTTGTGTTCTCTTACAATATAATCAACTCCATATCTTGTGAGGTGAAATTTGTTCTCCTCCCTAATGAATATGCCTTTCTTTTCATACAAATAAGGGTTTCCCAAAACAATTCTTCAAATATCAGTGGGAAGCACATCTAATTCAACCTCACCAAATTTTTTGAAGTGATAGAAAATCTAAGTTTACATTGCTTCATTACTTGTAGCATTGCATTATCACAAACACAATTGAGAGAGGCTTCTTGATAATTGCTTCAAATATTAAATTCACTTGGGAAACAATATTAAAAAGAGTATCAACTTTTCTATGCTTAATTATAACCCTTATGTGAAAAATATCCTTCTACTTTTAGTACTATAAGGCGGAATAGAATAAATAGAACTCACATGAGAAGATGTTTAACCTTGCACTCCTATAGTTGTGACCTGAGTTTCATCTATTGAACGAGATCCCAAGTTAGGTTGCATTGTTGCAACAACATTTTCCTTTCCTTTGCCTCCAAACCTTTTAGGTCTTAGTTTTGGATGTCACTTCCAATAGTGAGCATCACCATGCCTTCCTTTTTACAATGAGAGCACATAAGATTTGCCTCTTCTTTCTTCATTTTAAAAGCCTTCTTTCTTTTCCTCATTCCTTTACATTTTCCTTACAATAACTTGGATGGTTGCTTCTTCCTGAAATATTCCTAAACATTATTTCCCCTAGACTCAATCTGATGATCTTGGAAACATACTTCATCCAAATTAGTGGGATGAAATAAAATAATAGTGTGGTGAACATAATTATGCAGTGCACCAATGTATTTTTAAAGTGCATCTAGAAAATATAATGGAATATTTAAAGCCAATGCTTTCTTACTAAATTTAGTAAAACTTTGCATGCTTTGTCCTTTTCCTTGCCTTAAATTTTTCCATTCCATGATTCCTTCTCAGTATAAGCTAATAGATATAATTTTTTCTTTAATGCATTAGTGAATTATGACCATGAAGAAGGGTTATCACCATTAATTTTGCCACCTTCTTGAATTTTACATTCCCACCAAATTAGCAATGTACCTTTGAGCTTAAGAGAGGCCAACTAAATATTTACCTATTCTTCAATAATATACTAAATCCGACAATAAGCTTATATTTTTAGAATCCAATTATCTAATATTTCTGCATTAAGATCTCCATTATATAGTGGTAGTTTGAATTTGGCATCCAACTTCAATAATGGCTTCTTGGAGCAATATTCTTACAAGGAGATGGTTATAGAAAATTAGAAGGAGAAGAAGGAGGTGAAGAATGAGGAGGAGAGGGAGGTATTGAAGGGGGAGGAGAAAAAGGAAGAAGAGGGGGTTGATCACCACCGTTCTTTAAATGAATGTGGACTTCTCCTTTTCTAGGTAATTTTTCTTTATAGTGCTCTTCCACCCTTGACTGCAACAAACTAAATGCCTAAAAAAAATATGACTTGGAGTTAAAAGGACTCTCTCATATTAGTGAATCCATCTCTCCTCTTTGAGTGAAGCTCCTTGAATCAACTTCAGTATTGTAAGCTTTAAGTTCACCTTCTCCTTTCTTAAACTTAGACCCAACAATTATCCACGCTCAAAAACCAAAGCAAACTAGCTCATTATGCTATAATACCAACCTTAATCAAGATAATTTATTATGGGCCTATGATTTATCATATTTAAATAGAATGTGGAATACCAAACTTGTCAAAAATATTTTAAAAGGTTATGAATAAATAAATAACTATAGGTAATCAAAAGGAACAAAACAATATTGATAATGAAGTTCACCTAGTGTGGGTTACGTCCATGGTTTTGCATTCAATGGAGTGGACTCTTCAATTATGATGCAAAACAACTCAAATTACATCAAAATCCCAATCTCAATAGTTGGCTCTCAATTCTACAAATGTACAAAGCCTCAAAGAACCCTTGGCACAAATATCTCCTTCCTTTGATCTCCAAAAGGGCATACAATAAGTGTATTATCACAAAAATGGTGATAAACACAGATTATAAAACTAAGGAGCTCATATTATTTTCATAACCACACAACTATAGTTGCAGAATGACTTGTAAAAACTCTTAGCAACCTATCTCTCCCTCTATTTTACTTCAAAAGGGATAAAACTATGTTTTACACATTACATGTAGTAAAATCAAGGTCTTAAAAGGCAAGAGTTTTACCTATTTCTCACAACCACAAAGTTTTGTATAACGACCCAAAGAACCTATTTTGAAAACATCACCCTCTTTATGATTTCCAAAAGGGGAAGATGACTATTTTTTATATCATAAACAGAGTAAAAGTAGGCCCTAAAATGCATAGGATTGGCCCTCTATACATCAAAATGCATTATGGCACAATGGTAAATATTTTACATATATAAAGCTTAAGGGGTCTCCAACCTAAACTTCAACCCTGTAGAGAGATTGGTTAGAGATTGTTTTCCATTTGTTATGAATATATATAATATATATAATATATATATATATATAATATATATATATATATATATATATATATATATAATATATAATATATATATTATATAATATATATATATATATATAATATATATATATATATATACTTTTGTGACAACTATTCAACCTATGTTTTATAACTTTCAATCACGCCCTTATCTCATTGTTGCAACCAGACGAGTCATGGTCGAATTAGCGTATGAGGCTTTGGCTCGTCGCTTGGCACATAGAATACAGTTACAAAAAAATACCTATTGTCTGATCATATGGCTTGCGAAGATTGTAACCTGGTGGCATATTCGTCAATTATTATTAAGCCTTGTAAACAGTGATGTCAACATTCGTTGGCATATTTATTATATTGATGTGAGGAGGTCACAACGTCAAGCCTGTGACCTTCCCTCCTTTGGTAAGGTGTGTTAACAAATGTTTAAATATATCATTTAGTATTCATATAATAGAACCAATGTGCAGCTCACATTTGGGTTTTTTCCCTCCCTCTATTGAGGTTGAGGGTTCAAAACTAATCGTCTAATGGACTGATTCTTTTGACCTTCTTGGTTGATTTTTGTTTTCATGTGGTACCTTCAATTGGGCCACATGGCAAGCTTTTATTGGCCTATCTTGTGCCTAGTTAGTATCTTTGCCAATGTTCTGTCATGTCCTAGTCAACCATTCATCTCAACCATGTGTCATATATTCAACTTGCCATTTCAATGCCTACATCATGTTTCCACATCATTTTCTATGCCACATCAGCTGTTGGTTCTCAAATTATTCTGGAAACAAAGAAACAATCAAAAGACATTCAATGAGGATAAACGCCTCCCACTTTCAGTTAAAAGGGTTGGTCTCCTTCCACTTCAAGGGTATATATAATATATATATATATATATAATATATGAGCATATCATTGATATCATAGAAAGAGGTGTAGAGTGGTAAACCTTCCCAGTGGAAAAAAAATCACACATCACATATAGCCGTTGATTTCAAATTAAAACCTTAATTATACAATAAGAAAATAACATCTCAAAAAATTGGAAATGACCATAAAAATTTAATTTAAATAAGAAAACTAAAAGGTAAAAAATGACATGCTTACATATTTTAATGATAACTTATCACAACGAAAAATGTGAAAAAGTATAATATATAGTATTGTTACTTTTCATTCACTCCACAAAAGACAAGTGTCAAGAATATGATCATCCACTAATAACATGAATATCAGTAGACAAGAAAATCTTCTATAGACTGCAACAAGACAATGTGTTGATCAAGTCAACTATTACCTTGTTAATATATATTAAGATGTAGGAAACAAATACATTTGAAAAACTAATAACAAAGAAAATAGATAGAACATATAATTGATATAAAGTATATTTGCAGGAAATGTCATAACAGAATGGCAATGTCAGGCGTTTGAAATTCAATTAACAACAAGTCATGTTAATATCTTAATTCATCTACCCCTAATAATATTTATATCTCAGAGGCGATGAAATCAAGTAATGTAGAATGATTTAAACAATTGATCAGGTCAACTATGTAAACTAAAATGTAAGTCAACATACAATCACAAAGCATATAATAGAAGCAAAATTGCAAAGATGTTATCTAAGTCACGTGACACGAGGACACGAGACACGGAGGACACATAAATATGAGTATTCAATACAAAATGCAGCGACCCGGAAACAGGACACGAGGGACACATTATATATATATATATATATAATATATATATATATATATATATATATATATATATATATATATATATATATATATATATATATATATAATATATATATAGTTTTTGATCCATATTAAATTGTAGGCTGCATCTTATCTAATCAAATTAAAATGTAATTACTTCAGAGTTCATAGTTCATTTTAAAAAAATAAATAGAATCAGAATTTACTACTTAGAAATTAGAATGTGATATGCTTGGTCTTGATTCTTGAATATTCAATGTTCATTGAGGAAGATTTGATGAATTTGGGAGAACTGGGAAGATGACTGCTACCTTCAATGCCACTTTTATAGCCCTAATCTTAAATCTGATGATACAAAAGTACACAAGTAGAAATTTGTCTTACTCGAATTATAGGTGAGAAAGTCAAGAAGCTTACATTTTATGATATTATAATCATACATTACTCGCAAATAAAATTACCATAGAAGTTCTCAGATCTTAAAAGATGAGAAGATGGGCAACTACTTGAATTCGCACTTCATACACACTGCAAGTATTAGGAAATAATTCTTCTTCTATCCATTCTAAGATGTATTTTGTTTTATGACCGAGCAATTACAGAGTTATAATTACACACCACATTTATGAATTGCCCATCTCGAAGAATAGTCTGATAGACTAACACAAGTTTTTGAAGCACATTCTTTAAGGCTTAAATGTCTTTTAGTGATAGCACATTCAATCCATTAGAAATAATAATCATTCACATTCACCAAAAAGATAGAGAAATAACTGAACCATCTAGAGTGATATCAAGCTACCTAAAAGAAAACCTGTGTGAGAGCCAGCATCACTTCTAAAGAAACTAACACAATTTCTGCAACACGTCACGATGAATATACAACGACACACCATAGTTTACCTGAACGTTGTAGCCTACCAAGTTGCCAAACCTCACACATGCTACGACCAAACAGCTCCACGAGTCCACGGAGATGACTCAGTCCACACTCGGCTCCACATGATGAATATACAATGACAAAGAGCGACGAATGAGAAAAACAGTGGAGGAAAATAGGAAAAGAACCCCGAAAAAATAATTGCGTGGGCTTTAAACTAGTGATTTCGTGGGGTACATATTCAACCGGAGAAGAAACGTTAGGGCAACATATTCTAGACACTGAATACTCATTTTCCAAGAGTAGGACATGACTAAAACGCCCGAATATGTTTTATGTTTTATAGGACATGATAAAAAATGTTTTCGACACGTTTTAGGGCCGTTTTCGTGTCCGATGCGTTAAATACAGGACACGGGACCTTGGAGGATGTGTCCTGTGATTTAGGATGTTATATTCAAATTTTCATAAAAAAGATCATAAAGACATCATGATTGGTCATTACACCAAGTACATTTAAACCATTAAAGATAAGTTTCTTCTCTGAAATGTCGACCCTCTCAAATGAGAAATGAGGTCATTATATACAAATGAAAAAGTTTCCTCAAAGATTATCTTTACAACTCGCAAATCAATAGCATAAAAAATAAACAAAATAAACAAAAATAATTTTTGAGAAACATTCTTATTTTTTGTGGGTTTTTTAGTGACTTTTGATGTCTTCTTTGGAATGATAATTGACACTTGATTCTCGGTAATCAACATGTTCTTCTTTGGAATCATAGTTGGTACTTGATTCCTAGAACCAAATTTGGAACCTAGGTTAGGTGGCAAGGGCCATAGGATGGGTCGTGCGGTGGCCCGCCGCTCTCCAGCCCCTCTTGCGACCCTTGTTGCCCAAAGTGGGGCATGCAAGGCCCCATGGTTCATTTTTTGTATTAAAAAAAAATTAAATTCATTTTTTTTCTTTAATATACTTTTTTAAATTTCTTTTTATAATATATTTTTGTTTGTATATAATTAATATTTTTTAATATTTTTCTTAAATTTTATATTTTTTTATTATTTTATTTCATATTTTTATTTTCAATGTTTAAAAAGAAAATCGATCACTTTTTTATAATTTTAATTATATGTTTTAAAACTATTTTTTTTTTAAGTTTGGTTTTCTTTATTTGTTAATTTCTTTATTATTTTTTAAAATTTATGTAATTTCAATGTTGACTTTTGTCTTTTGTTTTTAGTTTAAATTTTTATTGTTTTTAGTGTTTTTATTTTTTTTTAATTTATTTTTGTAATTTTTATGTCTATTATTTTTCTTATAAGTGTTATTTATTTTTTATTTTCGAATATTTTATAACTTGAGTTTTTTTTATTTTATTTTTTTTTTTTTATAATAATATTTTTTCGTTTTAATTTTTTTATATTCCTTTTATGTTTTAATTTTAATTATTATTTTTTTAATCTGTTTTAATTTTTTTATATTCATTTTTATGTTTTAATTTTAATTAATTTTTTTTATCTATTTTAGTTATTACTGGTTTTTTCAAAATTTTGAAAAATTTTGTTACATTTATTTTTTATTTTTAATTGTTTATCTTATTTTTCTTTTATTTTTAACTCTTTCTTTTTGTTATACCAACAAACCGATCTCACCATGTTCTAATTTGTTAGTTGATTTTTAAGTTTTTGTTACAATGGATCAAGTTTTCCCCCACTGTGTCAATTCATGGTTGTTTTCTGAATCTTCATTGTAATGGATAAAGTTCACTCCCACTACGTGTCAATTTGATGGTTGTTTTTTAAATTTATCTTGCAATGTGTCACATTATCTTAGGTTAATATTTTTAAATAGCTATACTTTTGGCGTTTAAGAAAACTAGTCTTGGTACAATGACTTTTTGATTTACGTATTCATTTTTAGGATTTTTTTAGCCATGTTATTTGATTTTAATTCAATGGCTGAAAGGTTTCAAAATTTTAACGTTTTTGGAATCATGTTATTTTACCTTTAGCACCATGGTCGAAAAATGTCATAATTTTAAGTCTTTTTAGAGTCATGATATTTATCTTCGACACCACGGTTGAAAATTGTTGTAATTTTAAGTCTTTTCAGAGACGTGATGTTTTATATTTAATGTCATGCCTGAAAATTATTTAAATTTTAAGGTTTTCTGGAGTCATGATATTTTATATTTAATGTCATTGCTAATAAAATGTTGAAAATTTACTTCGAAAAAAATTGTTGTTCCAACATCAACACTTTTCTTTTTCGAGGTGTTCTTTCATATTCTTTGTAGAAAAGCAATTGATTTTTACTACCATTTTCAAAAAATGTTGAAAATTTACTTCCAAAAGAGGATGTTGATGCAACATCAACACTTTTCATTTCTTGGCTATTTTTTCATATTTTTTTTTTGGGGTTTTTTGGTCTAGAGTTCTCATTTGAGGAAATAGTTCTCGTTTGATTGAAAACTATGTTTATTTCGCATATATGCATTGAATGCGTCATAATAGTTGGTCATATAAAAGTCTTTTCAAAGTGATGAGGTTACGGAGATTCTCTTAATCACTAAAAGGTTATAAGACCCGCATTATAATTTCTCATTATAATTGTATGTCTTTCTCATATGTTTTATATTTCAAAGTTAAGAATTGTGATAGAATTACTAAAACAAAGACAATGATGGAAGATCTTTACATAGACAGGAATTATCGAGGTCAGACAGATTGTTCAAATCTTAATTGCGTACTCAAAGAGTTGGAAGAGTTGAAGATACAACTAACTCGATTGAAAGAAAAAAATCAATTTTATTAGGGATTCTTCAAGTTACAAGTGCTCATGGAAATGCTCAGGTGGATTCAAATGATTTTTCAAATACTTTTATAGAAATATCAAATTAATAAGGGCTTCCAGCAGTGAGGAAATATTCGAGACGTTTAAATTTTGTACAATGGGCTTTACAACCCTTTCACTTTTACATAAAACTTCAAACCTTTTGACATGTTATACCAAATTACAAACTTAGATGTTATAAAGTTTATCTTCATGTTACATTCTAAATCACCTATTTTTTTGGATGTTATCATTTAGTTTAATTTCAAATTCAAGAAATTTTCTTTTGAATATAATATGGAAATGTGAGACTTGGGCTAGTTTTTGATGAATTTAATTACTCATTTATTCAAATTATAGCTATTAGTAGATAATTTCGTCCCTATTTATGATTTGACATAGAGTAATCATGCCACTATTTTAGAAATATTTGACTTTAAATCTTTTAAAAAAATGGTGGTCATTTATGATTAAATGTTAACAACTTAAGCTCTTTTTTGTACCAACTATATGAGTTTTCATTATGTATGTTGCTCCACTGCTACTCAACATCCATAGCCCTCATGGAGGCATCCACTACCCTGAGATGGAAAACTTTGTATTTTCTTGTTTTCTCTTTATGTCAAAGAACCTCCTTTAATCAACTTGTCTATATATAATATATATATATATATCTGTGTGTGTGTGTGAGAGATCAGATGATTACACACCAATTTTGGTCCAATGCCACTAACCTTGCTCTACTACCAGTAAGCGTCTATAGCACCAATAGTGATATCAACATACCCCATTGGAATTTACCTCTGCGTAAAGGAGTTGGATGATAACACCTTGGATTTAACCTAATACCAATGACCTTGCTCCGCTGCTAGCATAGTAAAAGTGCCAAAGAAAGGTCTCATGTGATGTAAACTAATATATAGTTATCCTTTTAGATATTCAATTGATACGAGTTATGAGAATTTAAAGTCAACTTTTAGTATGAACTTAGTGCTCGTAAAATATCTCATGATAGATAATAGAAAATGCAATTGAATTATTTAGCTTTCATTTATTAATCAAGAATTTTGAAATAAAAAAATCATGAGAAATTTTAATTTTATCTTGTATTTCTTTTTTATGTTTCTTTGTTATATATATATTATTTTTTGTCGAAACTATGAGCCTGCGACAGAAATAGGATTTGAATAGTCGTGCCAAAAACCTAGATTTTCACAACTATGTTTGTTTTTCCTTTTTTCAAACTTGGAAAATTCAATAAGTTAAAGCATGATTAAGGAATTGATCATTCATAGATGGGCTAATTATTTTGTTTTCAAATTTTTTAAGAGAGCGAACTATCTCTTTCTACTTTATCAATCACGAATGGTCCTAACCAAAAGTTATCCAACTTTCCATGTTTTCTAGGTTTCTCATTCTACTTATCCCATTTTAACACCCAATATCTTGGGAGAAATTTTATCTATTTATCATGTTTGTCCAACAAAATTTTCACCCTTGCTTAATGTTTAGCAATTTTATCATATACTCGCCCCTTTTCTGGTTGCATGCGAATTATTTGTTTAACTCTTCATTGAGGATAATTAGATTATTTATTTATTTATTAGTATTAGTTCCATTATTTTAGTTCCAATATATAATAGAATGAAGGAATACACATTATATACTAGTTGGAAAGGAAAAATACCCATCGATGTTTTATTATTGATCTCGTCTTCCCTTACAATGTATTTAAAAGCAACATGTCAGTTTCTCTTTTTCGAATGTAAGGTTTTATTGAGAATTTTCATGATGTTTTTATTTGTGGATTTATCTAATCCATTACCTTGTGAGTAATAAACAGTGGAATGCCCCAAATTGATATTGTATAATTGTCACAAAAGATTTCAAAAGTTGTTGAACAAAAAGGTTTAGGATTATATGTGATCTAATCTTCCTAAGACATTCAAAACTAGAGAAAATCTTTTTGACTAAAAAATCGATGACAACCTTATCATTTATTTTTATAATGGGAGCAACCTCAACCCACTAGGGATTTTATAATGGGAGCAACCTCAACCCATTAGGGAAATAATTGGTAAGGGTAATAATCCAATGACGCTAACTCTTGGATGAGCAGTGTATTTCCCAATAAAATCTAGCCCCCATTGTTGGAAAAGGGATTTTTTCTTAATGGATTTTAGAGGAAAAGCATCCACTTTTTGCTTTCTAGGAACAATATGACAAGCTCTGACCTTTTTTACATCGAAGAACAATGTTGGCCAACAGAAACTACTCCTTAAAATTTTATGACACGTAATGGTCACCACAAACACCACTATGATTTGGGTGATAAGGTAGTCAACTTCATCTGACAAAATGAAATTTAATAAAACGCGTACTCGACCCTCCGTGTATAATTTCTTTTCTTTAATACAATATTTAATAACTTTCAATTTTGATGATTATTTTTATAGATTTTCTCAGGTGAGCAGGATTACCGTAAATTCGAATAGTACACTATAAGATCGTCATACCATTTAGAGGAATTAAATATTTCACTGATTGGTAAGGCATTTGAGTGATGTAACTACATCTCTAGTGAGTTATCTTATTAACACCAAGTGCTCGAACTAGCCTTAATCAATAATTTAGTGAGGCTCTGTCCTTTAAGGATATTAATGGGCTTCAACATAATATTCCTAAATTTTTTCATTCCAGTTACCTCGTCTTCCTTATACATCATGTTGTATTAGAATGTCATTTGCAATAATGTTAGGAAAATATAAAATATATTTTGACTACAAGATATATTTCATAAAATCCTTTAAAGTTTAAACCAAAGAATAGGATTCTTTTTCAATTATATTATACTTGATTTCAATGGCCTATAAGGTTATAAGGTTTTGATAGAAAAAAAATAAGTTTTTCATAACTTTGTTTATTTTTTCAGTAGAAATATAGCAACTATGGTGTGTTCTAACGCAAAAGGAAATATAATAAATTATTTATAATAATTTGAGTTCATGAGGACTGGAGCTTTAATCAGAGCATGTTAGATTTGAGAGAGAAATAATTTCCTCTTTGGTCCATTTTATTTATTTTGTCTTCTTAAGTATGTTTGTTATCTTTTTAACAATTTCAGCGAAGTTAGGAATAAAATGCTGTAAAAAAATATCTCTCCCGAAAAAGGATGAATTTCTTTTTTGGTCCTAGGAAGGGGACTTTTCTTAATAGTCTGGACTCACTTAGGATTGATCCTAACTCCATAATACCTTTTTTCAAGAAATGGATATAATTTGTATTAATAAAAGTGGGAAATGGCCCAAACCATTACAAATCTTCTGAGAACTTCGAGTACCAAATTTCCTTGAAGTTTCAAGTTAAAATGAGCAGGAACAACCCAAAACCTTGCTCAATGACACCACACACCTTGAAGATTTAAATTATTCCACTTTAAAACTTTCCAATAAGCTCCAAGAATTGAAATCAATTTACAACACTTTATTTTTTTTATTTGTTTGGGATTTCACCTGCCCTGGGGATTTTGCTTTCAAATTTCTTGTCACTTAGGACCAAACATGATTTTTCATTGATACTAAAGAGTCACCCAATTTTAGGGGTGTTCTAGTTTTTGGATCTGTATTTGAGCTAGATGAAGGCGGCGGGGGGGTCACTTATTCTTGGTCTGCCCACGATAACACCGTTCAGTTATTATTAGTTGAAAACATGAACCTAATGAGGATTTTCGTTCCTTTTCCTTTGTTCGAGCATGAGGAAATTTACACATTATTTACCTTTTGAAGGACTTCTTTACGGGTGGTAGAGTTGTTGTTTCCTTTGCAATAACTGAAATTTCTTCAATTTTGTTTTCCTTTACCAAAATTGTGGATGGGACAAGAGGCATATTAGGAATTTCATTCCTTGTCTCTGAGATTGATATGCCCATATGTGCACCAGGATCCTTTCTGGAAGCATCGTCATTCATTGGGGAAGTGCGTGGAGAAGCAATTTTTATGCTATCCATAGTTGAGATGACAAAATATTCCACATTTATACTCATATTTTCTTGATATTTCTTTTAGTTGTTTGAATCCTTTTGCAAATTTTCCTCTTTGTAAGAGGCTGCAAGAGGGTTCTCCTTGGAGATTTAGTGATCAAAGGTGGCTCCTTCCCACCATTGATGTTTTCAACTATGTTTCTTTATTGCATTCTTATTGCTTTTGGGGTAAGATTTGATGGAACGTCTAGTCTCATAACAACCTATACAAGGAAATCAGAGGTTTTCAAAATCTATTTTTTGCATCCATGAGAATCTAGGGCATATTAAATTTATTTCAGCAGGAAATCCCTTAATGAAATCCATTTCCACACATATGCATGCATATATGGGATTTAGGTAGTATTTTGTATCTACCCCTAGACAAAATCATTTTCCTAATGCATTACCAATTACAATCAAAGATGGAAGATTCCACCAACGTGAAGGAAGGTTGGGAACCTTACCCAAACTAGTGCAAATGAAAGTGGTGTCACGAGGGGATCAAAGGAAGGAAACCATGGCTTCATGGAGAGTCTTGTGTTGCCCCAGAACCATGGACTAGATTTTAAGATCGAAGCTATATATTGAGCATTGTTGAAAACTAATATGAAGAATCCTCTTGCTAGAGGAGAGATGTTCACTTCATTGGAAATAGATGGGTTCCATTGCTAAGAGATCTAGGAGTGAAGGTCAACCAACCTTGGCCACAAGCCAAAGAAATTACATATTAATCTATATTTAGAGAAGAATTTATCCTCACTTAAAGTCTTAGCCACACTCAAAACCTCGATTACAGGAGCATCAGGTACTAGAATCCTAGAGGAGAGGAGTCTAGAAATAGGGGTTTTTAAAGAGTCTCGAGCAGGCATATAAGGAGGACCCCGAGGGGGGAAGCCAAAAATTGATTTAACAAATTCATAGAGATTCAGATGGGGCATCGTCAAATAAAACTTTCGAAACATGAAGAAGGGATGTAGCACAAAATGTGTATCATAGAAGGACACAACACTTGAGTGCCTTTGGAGACAAGTTTCAAACAAGGATCACATTGTGAACTAGGAGAAGATTCCATGGGCTTGAAAAGCAGAGACGCAGATGGAACCATCATGTTAGACAAATCATAGGATAGGAGGGCCACAAAGAGAAATGAATCTACTGAAGGGAGAGGAGAAACTAGAGTTGTAGTGGAATAGAAGGTAGGCAAAGGAGCTCCCATCAAAGAAGAATGGATTTAGGAGGTAAACACCCAGCTAGGGCCAAACCTTAGCCACCATATTAGAGTAGTGAGTAGAGGCATAGTTTTTTCCTAACTCCCTGATTGGACATGATGTGTTCCAGTAATTTTCCTTTACTCGTAGCGAAGAAGACACACTTGAAGAGTTTAGAGACAAGCCATATCTCTAACAATTCTGGAATACTTCTTTGAGATGGTCTAAGTGTTTGAGAATAAATTCATATTGTTTAAGTAGATCATGATAAACTGACATTTTGCATCTATGAAGTGATATTCATGGCCCTTCAAAAAGTGGCCCCGACATTCATTAACGAAAAAGGCACCTTTTCGTACATAAATGTTCCCTAGGGGGTGGTGAAGGTAGTTTTATATCATCTTATTTATGAATGACTATCTGATTATAGCCAAAAATACCATCCATCATATATATTTAGTGTGCTCCCACTCCTCTTTGGAGGATATAATACATTTTAGGTAGGGGATAATTTCTCTGTTTTTCTTCCTAAAGGACACTAAATTAGCAACCTAGTTAGAGTACTTTAGTGGTACTATTATTTTTGCATCATGTAATTTTTTAAATTCCTTTTCAATAGAAGGAAACAACAATGGATTGAGTTGTCTTAACATTTTCCTAGATGGATCAACCCCTTCTTTCAAGGGTATTCTATGTTCAATTATTTGTCTATCATAGGTTTTCAAATCCTTGTAAATCAAGGAAAACACATCAACATATTCTACAAAAAAATCCATGTAATGTTTTTAATCACCTCAAGAAAGGATCGAGATAAATTAATTAATTTTTATTCTCCTTATGTTCCCACATTAACTTGTTAGAAATACTGAGAGGGGGGTGAATCAGTATTGCATTCCCAATCAAAATTATTGAAGGTTTTATCTTATTTTATCATTAACATACTATATTGCAGATCATAAAAGTCATGAGAAACATAAGAGAGGGTAACCAACACAAATCCACACATAGGGACACTGATATTTTACATGGAAACCCAAGATGGGAGAAAACCACCATTGTTGTGTTCACTTTGTCTTCTTATTAAGGAATGATCTACTATAATTTTACACTACTGCAGTCTCTTGCTAGTGCACAAGATCCAACCTACAGAAGGCTCCAACCTTCACTAAGTTTTCTAGCTACTACTAGAAGGAAGAAACTACTCCCTCTTACTTCGAGTGATCCACTTCTCCAACAAGAAATTCTAGTTTAATTTATCCTTGAATTAAACTGAAAATTAAAATCGAATTATATTCTCATAGCAACTTATAAATAGTTAAGTTTAATTATCTTAATTAGCTTAAGAATTTCGATTTGGAAGGCTTTTTGTAGTCATGTATATGTCATACCTAAGTTTTAGGGGTCTAGTGTGAGTTTAAATTGAGTTGGAAATTAGATCACTCAATTTACTATTTAAGATAAGTTAAATTAGTTCCAAACTGTTTGTGAAACTAATAGAGAGTTAACAATCAGTTGGTGCACTAGTGCATCCACAAGTGTCACTCTAGTTAACTGAAGATTCCCTCATTAGAAACTCATGCATGTTGATCCGAAGAAAGACCCAGTTGAGATTAGAGTGTAGGGACATTGTACTATTAGTTGTATTATTTACTGGAGTGTAAATATTATGCATGCATTAGATATTGATATTATGTTTGGATTGCATAGTTTTGAAAGCATGAATTCCCTTTAAATATGGATTATTCATATTAGGAATTACTTAAGACATTAGGGGCTTGGAAAGCTGTAGAATTGGCTAAGTGTTGGCCAAGATCTTGCTTGTGAGCTGAGAGAGTTGATCATACTTGTGTGGAATTGATTAGTGCGAAAAAGCTTTGTATATTCACTCATATTTCGGACATATGAAATACAGATAGAGGGGTTTTGACTAGTGGATTTCCCCATATACATCTTGTGTTATGTGACATTGGTTGATCTTCTTCTTCCTCATATTGTTTTCATCAATCTAATAGTTTCCACTGGTTGAAAGTAGAAATAGATTCTTGTTATGTGCTTTAGTATATTGCATGATCTTGTGAATCTACAGGATTTTTCTACATGGTATTGGAGCTAAGAATAATATACTAGAGGAGATTTCAAATTTTAGAGTTTCTGGTTACAGGTGAAATTTGAATTTGCAATACATAGTTTAGGATCGACAAATGGTGTTCTATGGTTTGCGGCTAGAGTATGCCTCAGAAGGTAGCTTGAATTTTATATGCTGGAGGGTCAGAATGGAGGTTGTTCTAGAGGATAATGGCTTGAAGGAATTTGTTGATCAAGAAATTCCTAATCAATTAGCATCAAATGCACAAAATTTCGCTGAATGGAAGAAGTGTGTGGCAAAGGCGAGGTAGATAATCCTTGAGGGAGTTTGAGACAACATTGTCTTGAGTCTCCATGGCAAGGAAAATCCATATGCTATGTGGAAAACTTTGAAGGACTTGTATCAGAACAATAACGACCAAAGGAAATTGGCACTTAAGGACAAAATTTGGAAAATCAAAATGGATAAAGTCGAGATGATTTCAAAATACTTGACCAAGTTCACTCAGTGTTGTGATGAACTTGCAAGTGTTGGAATCATGGTTTCCAAGGATGATATGGTGATTCTTTCTCTTCTAAGACTCCCAAAGAGTTGGTATATTTATCAGGACTTTGTTAATGGTTAGGAGAGGCTGTTGGATTGGGGATGATTGTGGTCAAATTTGATGCAGGAGGAAATCAGGAGGAACTTTAGGGATGGCTCCTCATCAAAGACTGATGATGAAGAGAGTTGTGTCTTATTGATTAAGGTGAAGAAAGGGAAATGGAAAGCTTCCCATTCCAAATCAAATTCTTATCATGGAGGTAAGAAGAAAGACATGACAGAAGTTAACTACTTTCATTGTCATGAGGTGGGCCATTTTGCTACAAATTGTCCACTTAATAATTCCAAGAAGAAGTCCTTGAGAGGAGTGGCAGGTGAGGCTTTGGCCTCTCAATTTGAATTGAAATTTTCCCTCATTGCATGCATGGTGTCATCAATGATGGGAAGTGTATGGTACTTAGAAAGTGGAGCTTCATCCCACATGACTGGAGACAAAGATTTATTCAGTGACCTGGAGGAGAAAGATCTCTAGATGCATATCAAGATGGGTGATGACAGGAAGTATAGTGCTACTTGATCGGACACTATTACTTTTTAGAGAGAGCATGGGGCTCCACTCACCTTGAATAATGTTATGTATGTGCGGGATGAAGAATAACTTGGTATCTATTGCCATGCTTGAGGATAGAAGCTATGATGTGATCTTCTTGAAAGGAAAGGAATTCCTTCAACACATAGCCATAGGTAAAGTAAAGAAGATAGGGATTTGGGTGAAGAATCTCTATAAGCTGGAGGTAGCGGAGTGCATTTCGTTGAGAAATAAAGTAGAAAGGGTGTATAGCTAAGACAATGGTGTGTTGTGGAATAGACGATTAGGCCACTTGCATCATGGGGCTTTAAAGATATTGCAATAGATCTCTACTAGTCACCCCAAAGGTATGCTTGAGCAAGTTGATACATGCAATAATTGTACTATGGGAAAATATAACAAGTATATCTTTCACGACAGAGATAGTTGAGCAGAGTCTATTATAGAGCGAGTCCGTTCATATGTGTGTGGATCATTCTCAACAGCATCCATGACCAAACACAGGTATTATGTTATATTTGTTCATGACGTTTCTAAAAAATGTTGGATATTTTTCATGTAGAGGAAGGATCAAACCTTCACAAAGTTTTGTGAGTTTAAGGAATTGGTGGAGAAATATTTGCGCAAGAAGGTTAAAGCTCTATGGAGTGATAAAGGTGGTGAGTATGTCTCAAACGAGTTTAAGAACTTTTGTGTAGTGAAAGGGATTAAATAGGAGTTGATGGCACCCCATAACCCTCAGTAGAATGGGGTGGACGAGAGGAAGAACATAAGAATAGTATGGGTAGAAAGGGAGATGTCTCAAGATCAAGGCATACCACTTAACTTGTGGTTTGAGGTATGCAACACGGTGGCTTATGTTTAGAACCGTAGCCTGCATCGGATACTTGATATCAAGACACCAAAGGAGGCTTATTTCTGTAAGAGGCCAGATGTTGGTCACTTTAGGATTTTTGGGTCATCGATATATTTCCATGTGGCCAAAGATGCACAGAAAAAGCTTGATCCTACAAAAAAGTTGCGTATATTTATGGGGCACAATGATACACCTCACAACTACCAGGTGTAGTTACCAACCAGCAGGATGACAATGTTTCACAGGTATGTTAGAGTTGATGAGAAGAAGGCCATGCAATTTTCCCTTGAGAGTGAGATTGAGCTACATGCAAATGAGGATCATTTTGCTCCTAAGGTGAGGAGCCTCAAGTTGATTTGGAGTAGCCACATGGAGAACATCTAGGAATGGAGACATTCACTCAGGAAGTGTCTTCAAGGGAGGGGAGAAAACACACCAAAGGGGCTGAGAGATTCTTGGATGATGCATGGGAGAATGTGGGAGCACCCACTTCTCAGCGTAAGAAGAGGAGGTCCCCTAAGAGATACACTAGATACATGGCTCTTATGGGTGAATGTGTTGTGACAGAGCCATCTTCCTTCAAGTAAGTGTTGCAACATCTGGTTTGGGTTGATGCCATGGTGGAGGAGTATGACTCGTTTGGGATGTGGTCCCAAGATTGGAGGACAATTCAATGGTAAGCTCCTATTTTCTTTACAAGGTAAAGAAAGCTACAGATGATAGTGTGGATAATCATAAGGTTATATTTGTGGCTCATGGCTTTTCATAGGTAAAGGGAATTGATATGATCATAGCTTTTCTCATGTTGCAAGGTACTCATCGATCAAATCTATATTGTCACTATTAGCACAAATGGGTTGGAAGATATATTATATGGATGAAAATACAACCTTCCTTAATGGCATGATTAAGGAAGAGGTGTACATAGTGAAGCCTAAAGGTTTTGAAGCCTTTGACCATGAGTCGCATGTTTGTCAACTCAAGAGTGCATTATATGCACTGAAGAAAGAACCATGTGCTTAGTACACCAAGATAGATACCTACTTCACCACGTTGGGCTTCACGAAGAGTGAAGTGGATGCGAACTTGTACCACATAGTGGTGGAAGGTAAACTATTGATCATTGTAATTTATGTTGATCATCTCATATTGATAGGTGATGATCATTTGATCAAGTCTTACAAGGAGGACCTTGCAAGAGAGTTTGAGATGAAGGACATGGGGCTCATACATTACTTTCTTGGCATGGAGGTATGGTAAGGAGATGGGGAGTTGTTTGTGTCTTAGGGAATGTATGGAAATGAGATACTCAAGAGATTACACATGGAGAGTAGCAAAACCATGGAGAATCCTCTAGCAAGTAAATGGAGGAAGGAGGATGCTACTTCAGGGGAAGTAGTTGAAGCTATTGTTTATAGGAATCTTGTGGGTTCACTCATGTACTTAGTGAACACATGGTCGAATATGTGCTATTTAGTTAACCAACCTAGTTAAGCGATGGTAACGCCTAAGAAGTTGTATTGGAAGGCGGAAAATCATGTGTTGAGATACCTCAGGGGTACTTCTCAGTATGGATTATGGTAGTAAAGAACAATGTGAAGCTTCAAGGCTTCACCGATGCATATTGGGTAGGGAGTCCATCTGACTAGAAAAGCACATTAGGAGGGATATTCAGTATTAGGTCAGTGAGAGTTTCTTGGTACAGTAGGAAACAAAGATCGATTCCACTCAGTTCAGCAGAGGTAGAGTACATAGGTACGAGTCCTGCAGCATGTGAGGCCATCTCGATGAGGAAGATGCTAGTTGGTTTTTTTGGTCAGTAGATGGATCCAACTATGATTTACTACGATAATTAGAGTTGTATCAAAGTCTCTAAAAATCCAGTTTTTCATGATCAGTCCAAGCATATTCATATCCAATATCATCATCTCAGATATTGTGTATTGATGTGGATTATATTGTTAGAATACATTCCCACGGAGGAGCAAGATGTTGAAATTTTGACAAAGTCATTGTAAGGATGTAAATTCAAGTTTCATAGAGATAGGATTGGGGTAGCTGATAATCCATTTCTTGTTGAGAGGGAGTGTTGAAAAATGGAAACAAGAAATTCCATTTTAATTTGTCTTTGAATTAGACTCATAATTAAACATCGAATTCTATGTTCATAGCAACTTGTAAATAGTTAATTAAGTTTAATTAACTTAATTATCCTTGGAATTTCGAGTTAGAAGTCTTTTTATAGTCAGGTATATGTTCTCCCTAAGTTTTAGGGTTCCAGTATGAGTATAAATTGAGTTGTAAATTAGATCACTTATTTTCCTAAGTTAGTTTTAGTTAAATTAGTTACAATCTGTTTGTGGAACTAATAGAGAGTTAACTGTTAGTTGGTGCACTAGTGCATCCACAAGTGTCACTCTAGTTAATTGAATATTCCCTCATCAGAAACTCATGCATGTCAATTCTGTGAAAGACCCAGTTGAGACTAGAGTGCAGGGACAATGTACTATTAGTTGTATTATTTAATGGAGTGTAAATATCATGCATGCATCAGAAATTGATCCTATGTTTGGATTTCATAGTTTTGGAAGAATGAATTCCCTTTAAATACGGGTTATTCATCCTAGGAATTACGCAAGAGATTAGGGGCTTAGAGAGCTATGAAATTGGCTAAGTGTTGTCCAAGAGCTCGCTTTTGAGCTGAGAGGGTTAAGCATACTTGTGCGGAATTGTTCTATTGAGAACAATCTTTGTATATTAACTCATATTTCTGACATATGCAATACAAATAGCGGGGTTTTGATTAGTGGCTTTCCCCATATACATCTTGCGTTATGTGCCATTGATTTATCTTCTTCTTGTTCATATTGTTTTCATTAATCTATTGGGTTCCACTGGTTTAAAGGAGAAGTAAATTCTTGTCTTATGATTTAGTAAAGTGTTTGAGCTTCTGAATCTGCAAGATTTTTCTACATTTTCGAATGCTTCAAATTGGGATCACAAGGAACAAAAACTAGTTTTGGTAGGTCACTAGACCCACAATACAACAAAAAGATTGTTTCCCTTAAACTTTCTCAAGTATACTTCTCACCAATGCTAAAACACAACGATTCATCATCATAACAAGTTACAAGCTTCAAAAAGCAATCATATAAGCAAGCCACCAACAAATAGTCATGTTTAGAGAAATAGTACATGACTTGAACACCTTTAGCAACCTTAAGAATTTGTATTGTCACAATTAATATACCTCTACTCACTGCATAACATATATATCAGTCCAAGTTGCCTTCAAGAAGAAAATAGTGCTTGTCATCAAGTCATTGATATTCCTTTTCAATATAGGTAAACAAGTCAACCAAATATCTCACTGGTTTGCACAGACAAGTCTCACTATTTGTAAAAGTCATTCAATCTAAGATAATTTCTTTGTAGCCAATCATAGTCATTGATATAACAGAAAAGAGAGATATTACAAGATCAATCACAAGTATAATGATTCTTACAACTTCAATGACTACTGTAAGCTAATATATATGCAAATAATGTCAAGATTGTTGTCATCAAAGGCCTGCATATCCTTTAGTAGATACTACAAATGAACCTCAGAATTCTTTGATCCACTCATTGTATATAATACATACCAAGAAACTTTCTTTCCAATGGAATTACATAAAGAATTTTAGCCCTGCACCATTCATATATATATTGACAAACTTCCATCACAACACAAAGAAGTAAACCAAATGTTTCATTATTCATGTAGAGTCAAACATGTTTCACAGATGTATTGCATAAAACCAATCGTTGAATATAAGAAGCAATCAACAAATAGGAATGTGACAACTCTTATGCAATCCTTTGCCCAATTTTCTCTGAGTACCCTATCATAATCACTTATCCAACTAGATATGAAAATCAATTCAAGCCTTCATAGAACTTTGTCATCAAATATATTTTCACATTGATAAACATTGAAGAAATAACCTAAAAAATTTTACTATATGCAAAATATTTGCTAATTCGACACCATTGCCAAAATGTGACTATAAATGGAAATATATTCGCATGTAATATCATGAATACCAAATCATAAGAACAAGTGAGGGATTTGATCAAGACCAAATCATTGTTCAAAGTTGTCAATATTTGAGGCTTCAACAATCATGACCTTTAGCCTTAAGCATTGAAAATAACTATTCTGCATAAAAATAACATACAACCTCAATTCAAATTTGTGTTCCCAAGTCACTATAGACCATATTGCATCAAAGACCTTACTAGAAAGGATGACATATTAATATTCTATCATGAGAAGAGAGTTTCATTGTTTCAATCTACAGAGAGTTAAATTTATTTGGCATATAGTGAAAGGAATGAGTCAATACCAAACCAAATCACTATGTAAGCCTTGCAACTCAAAATCTTGGAATAAATCTATGTGTCATATTAAGAAATTATATCACTTGTCTTCTATCATAAATCACCTCTCTATCTAGAATAAATATTCATAAGAAAAAATTATTCCATATACAATTGAAATCAAGCATCTAAACCCATTTATAAGATCAAATCAATAGATCACACATATCCCTCAAGAAACATTATAACCAGTGTTTAGATTTGTGCTTATACTTCTATAAACTTGAAGTGTACAATGATTATAATTTTTGTGTATTTGTAAAAAAATAAGGCTCTTAAATATATGATGTATAATAAAAATTTCTACAGGCATAAGGCATATACCAACCCTTGTAAGAAAATGTTTTTCAACACTAATTAAAATCTTGTGAGTTCCTGTGTTATGTTCATTCACCAGATCAGTGTGTACTTTTAGATAAACATGGATCCACACATTATTTTACACAAAAAATATGTCTTTGAGATGCATAATGAATAACTAGAATCTACCCAAGGATCTTGATGACAAATACATAATTTCCACACCTTAAATTTCAAACAATGCTTACCATCTTAAGAACTTTATCCTTCACATGCCCTATTGAAGACTTGTGTGAACCAAAACAAAAGAAGCTCAAGAAATATGCACGATGAATTTCTCCTAGTCGACCTCTTTTTACAGTGTTAGATCTTCCCAATACCTCAAGCGAAATACCAAATATATTTGAATACCAGAGGTAGATAAACCAAATCAATTATTGACCATGTCAATTCAATCGTGCACATGATTTCTTATGGGCAAAGCCATGGCTTTGAGTTTGGTTTTTAATTTTTGTAACATGCATGCGTGGTCACATGTAAAGGGAGGATAAATTTTGGTTGTAGCCATCTAAGCCACCCTCATGGGCCTTCGTCCACATGCCTGAATCCTTATATCCTCATATTCCTTTATCTATGCGTCTAGGGTTTAGTGTAGCCCAAAAATCCCTTTTCTTGGTCTAAGACTTTCCATACTACTTCTAGTTGCACAATTGATTTTATCCTCTACTATTTACACAAAAAACCTTTGCAGACCTCATTCAACCATTGCAACTTTATGCACTTCTTACACTAGAATAGTTGACCAATCAAGTAGCACAATCCATGAAAACACCTATTGACGGGCCAAAATGTACTGGCAATGACTAAGGGGTCTCCCCGGTGTGAAGTCCCAATTAGACCTCACATTGTTTGGGATAGGAGCCCCATCCAGTATGCGGGCCCAACTGCCACCATGAATGTTTTCTGCTCTTGGTTATCAAATGAGAAGGTGCTAGAGTGGGGGGGAATGAAGTGCTCAAGCAGTGAAACAAAATCACACCAATATTGACAAATTGCAGAAAGAGGTTTAAACAAATCACAACAATGATAAGAAGAGATGAGTGATCAGGAAGTTTAGTTAGCTAAAAATTGATCAGACATAATAAACAAGAACATGTCGGAGATCAATTGCAAAGTAGTTCAAAATAGGTCACTGAGATGGCGAGGAACAAGTAAACAAAGATTCTAAAGCAAAACATACATGCAACCACTATGTATCAATACATAACATCTCACGTATATGAAAGAACATATACATATATGGTGAGGTACCAGATAGCTAATACAATCACCATGAGTTAGCATGGGAATCAATGCAAAGGGAAGAAAAAAAATCTTATTAATATTACTGCAACTTCAAATACATATCATGCAACTAGTAAATACCCAATAGTGGAACATGGACTATTCATACCATCACACGATGTCAAAACCCTAGCCCTACTAAAAAACACTCTCCTAAGTACGAAGAGCTGAGTGGCCTTAGCTCTCAAGAATCAATCAACTATCTCCATTGGCCTCAACTCAAGTGCTCCAGTCCTGTGATAAGAGGTATGAGGGTACATTTATAGGGGCCATGTGACTGTTCACCTACCATGACTCTTGATATTCCCCATGCCCTTTCGCCTACCCTCCTGACTCTTGAGCTTCCTCACTTCTTCCTTAAGCCAATAATGCTTGTTACATGTGCACATCAGTCCCAACATACCTGCTAGTATAATGGCAGGTGAAATTTACAAAGAGATAGGAGATGGGTGCAGAGGGTTATTGGAAACCCTAAAATTCTTGCTCCCCATGTTTCAGAACGATGCATATGCTTGGTCCTGAAACCACCTTGTTTTCCTACCTCTGTGCTTTAGTGACATTCATTAATCTTTTGGTGATGTGCATTTGAGTTCACTAAAAGGTTCTCGGCACATGGAAGGGAGTAGCTGGCTTGCTGAGAAGGAACCCTAGTGTTGGATCGCATTGCCAACATCGTTGAGAAACCATGAAGACATGGATTGTTGGACTACATATCATTGCACCTTGCTTACATCCAATCACCTATGATGTTGTGTTCTTGACATTGTCATCGTATTTCAAGGGATTGAATGGATCCAGTTTCAATCTTTTTGAAACTTTAGTTGTAGCTTCTATGGAAACCACAACTCTCTTAATGCAAACTTTCTATCTGTAAACAAACATAATGGGTCATATTTACTTTTCAACAAAGAAAAATACCGAAAATACAATCAAGTAATTGAAAGAATGACATCAATAAGTAATTAATTTAGGCCCTTGTACTTCATATGTCCCATTCCATCTTTGATCAAGAAAGGGATTCCATCCTAGTGGGCATTATCCATGTATAAAGTTGCAATTATGAAAGTTGGAGTAAGGCTGTTTAAGAGGACATCAGATTTGTCCCCATATTTTAAAGCTCTCGCTTTATGCTGACCAAGGACAACATCTTCAAGGTATATCTTTCTTATTGACCTCAAAACCTTAACCTGTAGATATTTTCATTTCGAAAATATTCTCCATTAAGACCCATAGAAAATAAGGCAATGGTCTACAAACTATGACTATGGACGATATGGCGGATGATTCCATATTTCTTAAAACACCTTCCTCTTCCTTCCATTCCCCAATATTCTAATACTATCACCTGTAAATTTCATATGTATGTCCGGCTCCATAAAGACACAAAGACAAGATTAGAGAAGTGCAATACTATCGAGTTCTCGATGAGATCCCTCCCTACAAGATGATCTATACTGTAAATTTGCTTCTATGATTATAATATCGTGCACCTATATGTTTGTCCACGTTGAATTCGACAATTTGGGCCTATGTGTTGTTATAGTGCACCCTTCCTATTCCCATTTCCTTTTATCATGAGGAAGATGTTAGCGAGAAATGAAAGGTTGTATATGTGTGTTCCATAGGTCGCAGCTTTGTTGAAGTAGTCATGTTGTTGGAGAAGAGGGTGGGTCGCATTTCTGACTGCATACTAGAGTGCGACTCCACAAGCAGAGGTCACATGGTTGCAAACATGACTTTGTGACCTATGTAAGAGTGCAATTTTACTGAGAGTCGCAAAGTCATATGGCATGGTTGGTCACATTCTACGAATGCTTGTTGAGCCATTATGACATGACCATCCTTGGTTGCAATAAGGTTGGTCATATTGTATCATTGAGGCCCTGAGCTGCGACTTAGAGGCTCTCAAGATCTTGAAAGGAGATGCGACCAAAGGAGTCTTTGGGTAGAACGCAATGTGCCAAGATCTTAATGGGGAAGCATTAGCTTGTGGAAGATCTCAACACTAGTGTGAAACCCAGAGGGCTCGTCTGCTTCGATGGCATAATTTTCTGCACATTGCAGCATGAATTCCTCTAGTGTATCCCTAGCTTACGTGTTATCCTTTCTACTCGTGCTAATATCTTTAGACTGCCAAATCTCTCACTCACTCCAACCTTTTTCAAACACCTATAGGTTCAATCCGGAGGTTTTTAGTGACTATTGGCGAGGTTTCATGGTCGCATTGCAATGAAGGTTGCACCCTTTAGCCTCTTATGTGGTGCGATGTCGTGACTTTAGTGGAGGTGTGACTTTCGAGAGGTCGCATAGTCACGCTTCACAGTAGGTCACATTCCCAGGCTTCTCCTAGACTATGATTCTGTGACTTACGGGTTTTCCAATGGAATTGTGACTAGTGATAGTGCAAAAAAACAAGTTATTTTAGTATTCAACTTCTGCGACCGTGTAAAACTAGAAGGTTGGCCTAGCTATGTTGTGGCACAATGGATCTGACAGTATCCATTGATATGTAAACACCCAAACACTAGGGTTCGTCTTTGTGTTTCCTGATAGCACTACTCCTTATGTTCTTTCATACTCATTTGTATAGGCATCCTTCTAGCATGACTATCCTATCTAATACCTGAAGGAGTCTGTTCAAAAGCAACTTCGATGAATAAACATGGCTCATGGGTTATGAAGTAGAAGGTGTTACATCATCTGATATGGAACCCAGCCACCTTCCCTTAGTCTCTGGAGGACCATGATACTTGGGCTTTTGATATTGCTTTGGCTATGTAAACACAAAAAATGTCACAGGTTCAAGAAACGTCACTATTTGCATGAGGGATCCATGAGATCGTATTATGTGGGCCTGAGATAAATGCCGCTAAGAAGTCATCCTCACCTTTCCCTTTTAACGTCAATTATTTTTTTAGGATCCTCTTTCATAACTTGTTTCATTGAACAATACATCCACCACACATATGAACTACTTTGACCTTTTATTTGTCTACAAAGGCACTACTTCATCTTGACATCTAAACTCCCGAGTTGGGCTCAAAACATTTTCTTTGACCTGTGCCTCCAATGGCACCTTCAACGTCATATTCTTTCCATCTCCTCTATTATTTATGTCACAATGCCTCTCTTTGGATCGTTTGTTGGATTTTTATGGTTTTCTAAGTGAAGAGACCTCCCATATGACTTTTGGGTGTATTATGATGGTTCAAACTCCAAAACATCATCCATTTATAAATTTCAAACATCCACCATGCCATATAATTAAGGAATTCTGGGATGAGAGCGTCTTAGTGATGATGTGCCAAGGGAACACTTATGCAAATGTAGCATAGTTCGTGGTACCTTCAGGGCATCCTGCAAAAGCAGATGAGATGAAAAATAAGCTATTATGCAATAGTGACACTTTTGCATGAAAAATAAATGAATAAATACACTAATTCATTTGAGGAGCCTGAACAATCAATGATCCCAACTAAGATGTTATTTCTATATTGGTTGATGAAAACATGCTTAAGTTTGGAGGCCAACTCAGCATTCTGGTGCTTTCAAGGATTTAGTAATTACAATTGATTATGATAACACATTATGACCGAGGAGTGATGCACTCATAGGGCGAGTCTCTTGAAGCATTTATGATGGTTGGACTATAAGTTACCACAATCTAGGGTTTTGAATATGCATGGGAATGAAATCCTTGATAAAAATCATAATGTGCATGATGAGATGAGCAATCAATCATGAACCTAGGGTCCTATGACATGCAACAATTTCTTCCATGATGACAGATAATGTGGATGCGAACACACTCTTGAGGGGATGCGAATTAGGTAAAAATTGAGGGGGATCACCTTTTCCCATTTAGGGTTTCGCCCAAACCTCAAAATTGTCCATCGTAAGGAAAGCCAAGTTGCATGTACGTTTGCCTAGATGGGCTTCAAAATGATGAGATTCTTGATGCATTCATAAAGCCTTCAACCTTCGAAACCCTAATGCGGACCTAAGGCATATGTCAGAGATAAAACATGGTATGTGGATACAATGAACAAAATGTGAGTGGGTGCACAAAAATGGGTTGGGTAGGAAAATTCATGGGGAGAGAAACTAGTTGGGGTCCCTATCAAAACCCTAAAAGCTTGGGGCGAGCGGTGGGGTACCCAAAATTTTGAATATGCCCAAAAATTTTGGTGGTGTTTTAGGGGCTACAACAATTGGCGAACCACTAGTGGAATCTAGTATCTCTATTCAACATCCCTGTAATAATCAAAGTCCATGTATGATGAAATGAATATTGAACCAGAACAGCTACTATGGGAACCTCTTGCATTGCCTCGACTTGTGCAGATATGCCTTCCCTCGTGCCCCAGCTAGGTATTTCCAGCTAGTAAAAACCCAATTAATAGTTCACAAATGTCAGTAATTAATGGTGATGCAAAGAATAGGGCAGAGGGCTTATTGTATTCAGAATTTTAAAACTAATATTTTGGTGTTTCTCCACTACCAACGGGCTTGGATAGGACCCCGGTGGAATCACTTCAAGAAATCACAAACATTGCTCCAATGCCAGCGAGCCTAGTTAATACCCCGGTGGAGTCGTTGCATTACCTCTCTGTGCAGGAAGCCTTTCTTGATCATTTACCCTTTATTGGTTTCATTTTATTTTACGTGTGCATTTGCACTTATTTTTGGGTGTTCATTGTGCTAGGGGGGATGAGGGATCCTGAATTATTTTACGAGAAAGAGAGGTTGTTTCTTGTTTGACAAAAACTAAGAGATATTCCGATTTAGGTTTTCCCTTATGCTGAGCTCCCACATCTCATTTCCGGTCAACAAGTGAAAAATAAAACAAGTCATTGAAACAATCAAGATCAGGCTGGGCACTAGGTTCAAGCTATGGGTATAGGTTGTTTAAACATATTAGGGTTCCCCATGAGCAATTTGTTCATCATTTCCTTGTTAATAGATTTGACTCATAGGAGAGATATTCAAGATGGAAATTTGATGAATGGATCTAAGAGAGGCTGCCCATTGGCGTAACCATCACAACTTCACACAATCACAGGGCCAGGGTTTTAGTTTTAGTGCTAGGTGACCAGGAAACTCTACTAGTGTGAAGAGGTTGAAGCAATCCACTTGGAGTAAGAGAAAATGGTGTGAGAAAACAATTCACGACACCATAGCTTTTGCAATCTTCAGGCTCATGAAGGCCCATGTAGTGGTATGCAACATAGGTGAAAATTCTAGGCTAGGTCAAAGGTGAGTGTGTGCTGACTGAGAAGGCAAGTGTATGGTATAATGTAACAGACACAATGAATGACACAATGTAATGCTACGTGCAAAAGAGATCAAATAATTTCAAATAAAGGACCAATGCAATGCATATGCAGAGATTTCATGAGTGCTATTCAAGAACAAAAAAAATGTGAGGACATGAGTGCATAAAGAAACAAGCAGTGAAATAACTACCTACAGTAAAGAGAATGCAACATGACAAATTTAAATCATAAAGAAAATTCCACTCAGCCAACTAATAAGCAAAAATAAAACCTAACTAGTCTAAAACCCTAGATCCTAATTTAACCAAATCATAGGCCAAGTTATGTGAAATCAAACTTCCAATGCAGCCACTGTAGTAGTTCCCTACCTACAAAAACAAATATGACAACAATTAGAAATTGTGCAAAGAGTTGTGCAAAACATAACATGCACAAGAGCAAGAACATCTCGTCCACCTACAGGGAAATGTGTCAGAGAAGATGTTTCAAGGTGAACTGCAACCCAATCCTGGTAAACTGAACCACAAGCATGAAATTTATAGTCATCCAAACATAACCTAAATCTATTTATGCTTAACTTTAAATCCAATGCATGTAAGGCAAGATGTTGTCAGCTAGTAAAGGAATCTGCCAGATTAATCCAATCAACAACCCTATCAGGATGTAGAAGATGATCAACTTGATAACCCTGAAAAGAGGGGCCTCTGTTGGGTGTAATTGAGATCCCTAAGGATTCAAACACATAAACCCTAATTTGAGAAACCCTAGCTAGAAATTGTTCATGGATTTTGTCAAGGATGTGAGGACTTGACATAACCATTAGCGAAAGTTGAAGTGCCTCATCATCCTGGCCAACCTCTGAACCTTCAAACGACACAACATCCAATATTGGTAGCTTCTTAGGATTTGTAGATGGGTTCATATGGTTACTGTTGGTTGTGACTAGACAACTATCACTGAAAACATTATGGATGGGATTCATTGTCTGAATATTTATAGATCGACAGCTTGACAGATCAGATTCTCTAGATTCCTAGAAATGAATTGAATCAACCAAAAGAGTCTCAGGTGGAAGGGAGGTCGAGAGATTTTCCCCTTCCCCCATAAGAGATTATAAGACATCATTTGATTGTGTATTTTGACAGACTGTGTGGGTTGGGAGATAATAAAAAAGATTCGAGACAATGGCCAGAGAACTCCCTTCGGCAAACAAATTATGGTATAGAGGTTGATGTGCATCAGTCGAAAGGTGACGGAAATATTTTCTTAGAGAGACATTACTCAAATCATAGGGTTTCCAAGATGAGCTTCCATTTGGCGAGATGATGTTGAGAGGAGCGTGATGTACAGAAATTGTAATTTCAGAAACCCTAATCTAGCTTGGTTAAGGGGTCTCATCAGGAACGTGAGAACCTGACATAACCATTAGCGGAAGCTGAGGTTCCTCAACTTCCTAATGAGTCCCTAAATGTTTGAAAGGTGGGTTATCAAATATATATTTCGGTAAGATGATATTTGTTGAAACCACCAATTTGATCAAATTAGGTATCTAATACATAAGGCTCCTCTTGGCTTGGGGGTGAAGAGGGATTAATGAGGGAACCAACTTGAGTTGGATGAAATGCAGGGCCCTCTTCTTCACCTATTAAAGATTGAGAGTGGCAAATATCAGGCATAAGGTATTCCGACTCTACATCCCTTGATTTTGAAACCCCACCCCCATGCACATCATTGCAATAAATGCGGGTGAGATAAAGGTATGAATGATTTGAAGGAATCGACGATGCAGTAGACCCATGAACTAAATCAGGGTAGAATGGATGTACAGGGTGATATGAAAGAGCACTGATCAGATCCAGACTCACATCTTGCCCATTTATGTTCGCCAAAGACCAAGATGGGTTTATAGGCCTGATGTGTTTTGTGGATTTGATAAGACAATCATTACTTGAGACAAGACCAACACCATTGTGTACAGTTGAATGAGATCGCATGATATAGTGTGACATATGTTGAATGGATTTGATCGGAAGAGATTTCATGTGATTTTCAGATTCAAAACCAGAAGAATGTTTGAGGGATTTAAAGCACTGCTCATCGTTTGAACCATTAGAAACCACACAAACAATAATCACTTCCTCGAGTTTTGAGGTTGTTCCAGATTCAAAGAGATAGCCCAAACAAAATTACGAGAAGAATCTGGACACTTTGTAATCTTCATATTATGATGATACTCATGCGAAATAGGACTTGTTTCTAATTGAAAATGTTGTAAAGAAATGAGAACCAATCGCTGAAAGTTTATATTTAAATACACCCAGTCAATATCACTTTCAGGAAATTCATAACAAAGATGTACAAATCTAAAAGCAAAGCCCTCTAAAGATTCCTCAGGTTTCATCCTAAGATCATTTATCCTATTTAACACATCTCAAAATTCGTACCTATCAAATGCTTATTGGAGCATACCAACAAGTTCCTCGAACAAATGAACGGACGCTGCTAGCAATGTGTGGCACCATTGCTTGGTGCTACCTTCAAGGGTGAGGGAGAGAAATGCACAAGCAAACTCTTCATCATCCATCTCAAAAGATTCACAAAACTTGAGGAAATCAAAAATGTGCTCGATTAATGTTGTTCCATCCTCACCATCAAAATTTAACTGAGACAAGTGATGGAGCTGCTCCTTGAGGATGGAAAATCGGAAGATATACAAAAGAGATAAACACCCTAGGAGCAAGATTCTGGTTGTAGCCATTAAAAATATTAGACTAAACTACAGGCTCCAAGGGCTCAGCTTGTCATCTGCCCTCCTTCTAGCGTGAATTTATTGACTGACCAAAATGTACTACAAACGACTAAGGGGTCTCCCTAGTGTGAAGTCCCAATTAGACCTCACACCCTTCGGGATAGGAGCCCCTTTCGGTATGTGGGGCCAGCTACCACCATGAATGTTTTCTACTCCTATTTATCAAATGAGAAGGTGCCAGAGTGGGGCGGGAATGAAGTGCTCAGTCAACGAAACAAAATCAGACCAAGATTGAAAAATTGTAGAAAGAGGTTTAAACAAATCACAACAATGATAAGAAGAGATGAATGATGAGGGCGATTAGTTAGCTAAAACCCCATCGGACATAATAAACAAGAACATGCGAGAGGTCAATTGTGAAGTAGTTCACAGTAGGTCACCGATGTGGCAAGGAACAAGTAAACACACATTCTAAAGCAAAACATATATGAAACCACTATGTATCAATACACAACATCTCACGTATATGAAAGCGCTAATACAACCACCATGAGTTAGCAAGGGAATAAGTGCAAAGGGAAGAAAAAACATCTTATTAATATTGCTGCAACTTCGAATACATATCATGCTATTGGTCAATACCTAGTAGTGGAACATGGAATGTTCATACCATCACCCGATGTCAAAATTGTTGGAAATATTGAGGGGGGGTGAATCAGTGTTTCTTTTTCCGACTATTTTTTTACCAGTTAAACAATTTATATTCAAAACATAAGATGAACAACAATAATAAATGATTTTATTAATATAATATTTGTAGTAAAATAGATATGATATATAAGTGGTTGCAATCAGTTTCCAAGCTCCAACTGATACTTTGGTGAGGCTCCAACCTCCAAAGCACCAGCTCTATTTTTCCAAGACACCAATCTTGTACTTAGGAGCACCAACTCCCAAGGACTTCAATCCTTCCAGTTCTTGAGACACTAGTCCCAAAGGCTCCAATCCCTCTTACTTCTGAGGCATCAACTGCAAGGACTCCAATCCTCCTTACTTCTGAGGGCACCAACCCCAAGGACTCCTATCTTTCTTACTTCTAAGGCAACAACCCCAAGGACTCCAATCCTACTTACTTCTAAGGCAATAGCCTCAAGGGTTCTAACCCAATCTTGTCAAGGTCCATTTGATAGTAATGTTATGCTCTCAGAACTCTTCTTTGTTGAGTTATGTTTGTTTATAGCTTCATTGTAGTCTCCAAGCTACAACATCAATGACAACCAGCATTCTTATGAAGTAGTCTTCACAACTCTACACATTGCCTACACATAGTTTCCAATAGCCTTCATGCTCTCTGATAATGTCTTCACACAAATTTAGTTAGTCTACTGTTAGCTGCACTAAGCTTTTCATAAAGAGAAACTTCTTACACAAGCTTATGTTCTCTACTAGCTACTTCTCCCCTTCAATTGTTTGCTGTCCTGTTGGCCCTTCAGACCTCTTTCTATTCTGCTGGATCCTCTCACTACCGCTATCTCCTCTAGCTTATTTCCACAAAAAATGTTCAACAGCGTTGAACAACATTATTGTTCTATGCTTTTATTATTCTATTCATACCTGATCCTATAATTATCAGTTTCTTCTTTTTCGCTGGCTCTTTGGCTTCCTCCTCGCCTGCTTCATCTTCCTCACCATTGGCTTGTCTATCGCTGTAGCTTCCTCTGTGTCTTCATGCCCACAAGGCATGTTAATTCATAAGAGAGTGCCAAATAATCCTTAGAGAACACATATTACTGGTCAAAAATATCACAACTCTCCTTTTTACAATAATTACAGGCATACAGAGAGAAGACATTGTTTAATGGACAACCACGTCCCAATCGCAATTGCAATCAGCGTGATTCAGCCTCCTAAACTATAGTTCAGGCCTCTTGAACTGTCGAGGGCATTACTATATTGCATTTTTTCCTCAAGGCCCATGCATGAAAAATATCAGAGAGAAAATGGTCTCCCCCTTTCGGGACCCAAAATCCCTTCAAAATGTTAAAACAGTGATTTTCCACCTTTTACATTGTTATATGGCTCTAACAGCACACCCAGATTTGAACGATCAGACGCTTAGGATCCAACTGTAGTATCAACAATCGACATCACAAGGCTCTCAACTATTGGCACTTTTCCTTTGTTCTGATGCGATATCGCTGGTCGATATTAGCAATCCACAATAGTTGCTTCAATATATATATATATATATATATATCCCTCTCCGATATGCCGATGCGATACAAATCGGCGATTGCAAGTCATAAGAGTTTGGGCTACTCCACTTAAGTGATGCGATAACACCACCGGACCCGATAGTACTCAACACTCCCTTTTATAAACTTTCAAATTTTCCCTTTTGTATTCGCTAAGTGTTTTAGCGCGATACCCTTTGGAAATGATTCTCAGCGATGCGACGAGGACATACACACACGGTCGATGCAATTTGGGCCTATGGACTCGATGGTAAAAAAACTCCACTCTATAATTGCTTGAGGTCCAGATTCTCTGTTAAACATGTTTTAGTTCGATACTTAGCATATTTTGGGTATTTTCTCTGTTGAAACAGAATAAAAGATTGCACTCACCAATCAATCCTTTTATGTGATAGTTATCTTAAAGAAACATGAAATACATAGGCCTGCATTGATATTGCATGGATTTAAAAGGAAAACCAAACATTCGAGGCCTCCACGGGCTGTTCAATACATCTTACACGCAACACTATTTTATTACCAATAAACAATACCGAGTCTTGGCATGAGGCCAGATTACATATATTGTAGTCTTGGCTCTGAGAACTCAGTTTTGGCATATGTATTACATATATATATATATATAATATATATATATATATATATATATATATCTATGGCTCTTCCTGTAGAACCTCTTCCTCCAATGTGGCTCCTCTAGCTTGGCAGTGTCTTTCAAAGAACTCCTTACATATATGAATGCCTCTCTTGCTCTGATATCCTATGATATGCTTTGATTTGCCTCCTTTGGTAACTCCTCTTACTTATGGCTTTGCTATCCTGATAGCCTTGCTCCTGTCTCTTCATGGATCTACTTTGCTTCCCCTTGGCTTCATATCGCCATATAGTATCTGGAATATTTCCATATTGACATCAATGACAACCTAGGTCAACAATCTCCCCCTTTGTTATTGATGGAAATATTCTTCTTCTCTCCCCCTTTCACATCAATGGCAAGGGAGTGCTCAAAGACTCCCCCTGTCACACTGCTTCTGTTCTTCATGAATGGTAGATTTTCATGGTTCTGTGACTCCCCCTGTCATGGTGCTCTTCTTCTTTTTATTCAAGATAGAAGGATTGATGTTTTATCGTTAATTAGCACATTATTCCCTCTTCATGTCTCAAACCTACTCTATCATGGCTTCAACAATGCTTAAAGATGTTATACTTTAATGCTTACAATCAGATTTCAAATAGCTATACACCAAGTTTCCAAGTCCAAGCTTTCATTCTTCAATCCATATTGTTGTCTCCATAGGTAGAATTGAGAGACCTTCATAGTCCGAATCAAGAGAAACTTCCACCGAGATTGTCTATCTTCCTGCCTTTCCTCAAATATGGGTTCCTTTGTATCTTTGTGCTTCTCCTTGTGTGACTACCATCTATTATTCAACTTCATTGCATTTGGATGAAAAGGTGAGAGGTTGTGCCTTGTTATTGCTATATTTTCTCAGTAATCTGTATCAGCTTAAGTTATATTCGACTGCACAACATTCTCCTTTCTATGAGCCATCCATTCCTTGTGTTCTTCTACAAGTCTTTGTATGTTCGTTTTGCTAGCATATTTAGATATACAATCTGTGACTATCTTTTAAAATCATTCTACTGATTTGCATCTATTTGCAATGCTTCAGTTTGTTATACGCTACCAGCTACTCTTACTTCAAACTCCATTCCAGATGTATCTGTTTGTTTGAAGACTACCTCTATTAGTGTCCATAATTTATCTATTCTCACATTGAATCCCATCATAAAATTCTGTGATAACAACACCATGGTTGTTTGCCCTATTTTCTCTAGCATTAGATGACTTACTCTGTTGCTTCAAATACTACTTAGTGATTAAGTGGAAAGCATCTTTAACAACAATCCAAGTAATGGTTACAGGATCATATTCTTCAACGGAGTACTCCTGAGAAATGATCTTTCATCAAAGAATGATTGTTAGTATAGCTCAACAAGAATTTCATAAGGACCCTTTCACTAATAGCTTCAGCAATAACGATTAAGAATCACATGCTCCCCCTAACTGTATGCATGATCTCTTTTGGCAGAGTCTTCTCATAAAATGCTTAGACTGTCAAAATTCGGGCCAATGACATACGTTGTTGGCTGGAGAGCTCAAGGGACTTTCAGATTATATTTCCTTCCTTCTCCATACTTGTGTAACTTTCTTCTTTTGCATGGTTCTAGCTTGTGTAAGAGCCCAAGTTAAGTTACAGTCACGTGCCATATGACCAATGTTATGACACTTGAAGGATTCTACATTGTTCATGAATAAGAATTCATGTTTTCTTCCTGCAAAATTGTTTCTTAGAGATTGTTGGGGACTATAACATCTATCTCTATGAGATGATTGGGGACCATAATATCTATCTTTATGATATGCTTTACAGTCTTTTGCCATGTGTCCAAAGTTTGTACAAGAATAACAATAACCAAAAAAAGAACTCTGGTACCTAGGAGATGGAGGTTTCCTTGATGTACTTCTGAAGCCTTTCTGCCTTGAGATCCTTTGATGATAACCATTGCCTCTCGCCTCTTTCACATCATCTATATTTGTTCTCGGAGCTATATTTCTTCTTGGAGTAGGATTTCTTCTATTGTAATGTTGATTTTTCTCCCTTCCTTTGCTGGAGCTGGGAGCATCACCATTTGTTTTTGGCTTCTTCACATCTCTTTTGTTTAAAGAATTTTCATTCTAGTCTGAGGATTCACCTACATATTCGAGACCTGATTTATCAAATGGACATCTGTGATAGCTGAGCATGTCATCCAAGGCTTGAGAGGTCTTCAAGATTTTGTTCATCCCTTCAACCTTTGTTTTGAGGAAGACAATCTCTTCTTCCATTCTTCCACAGTCATTATTCTTCTTGGCAAGTTTTTTCTCAGTTTCTTCCTTGCTACGAGTAGCTTCATGTGCTACTATTTTAAGGGAGATGATATCTGACTTCATTTTGAAGATTTCTTCATCCTTTGCTTTCAGTTGACAGATAATGGTGTTTCTTTCCTTTCCTGCTTCATCAACCTGTCCTTCTATGACTTCCAATGCTTCCATGGTCTTTTCAGCTCCTTGTGCTTGTTTCCTTGCTTCTTGTAGTTGAGACTTGAGAGAGGAGACCTCTACCTTTTACTGACCAATCTATTCTTCAAGTTTGTTCAAGCTCTTGTGCCTTTGTTCAAGTTGACTTGACAAGATATCTTCCTTCTTCTTTGCTTTATTCAATTCATTTGTCATGGATATGACTTCTTCATGATGCTTTCTTTTGCTTTGATGAAATTCCTTCTTAAGCTTGGCAAGCTCTTCATCCCTTTCTTGTACTTGAAGCTTGATGATGTCAACTTTCTTTCTTATTTGATCTTGGTCACCAACTAGTGTTATCTTCTTAAGTTCCTCTTTTTTCTTCTTCAAATTGTTAATTTCCTCCATGGCAGTGATAAGTTGAGCAAGGAGTTCTTCTACAAAATCTTTCTCATTCTCTTCATATTCTAGGTTTGTTTTAGCCTTGATGTCATCATTCTCATGTTCAGCTTCTATGATGGGTTCTAGATTTCCTTCTAGGTTTCCATCAACTTCTTAACTGATGGTCATGGTTAATGCCCCTTTGAGTGAAGATCATGAAGTTTGTACCATATTCCCTTTGCTGATGAATCTTTTCCTAGATTGTTCTTTATAGAATCAGGTAGCCATTCAAGATTGAATTTATTCTTCTTGCATTATACTCCTTGGATTCTCTAACCATCTTGCTATCATCAATCATTGATTTACAAATTTCAATGCATTGATTCTATAAGAAATTCCTCATTCTTGCTTCCCAAATATTAAAGTTCCCATTGATTGGAGCCTCCTCAAATTGATTGTCTTTTATTTTAGTAGTAGAGGGAGACACATCCCTAGGAGGATTGGAGACATTCTTTCTTGAATTCATCATTTTTGTTCTAAAGGTCAACCTTCAAGCTATTAATATTTGAATGAAGGTACCTACTCCAACACCAATTGTTGGAAATATTGACGGGGGAGTGAATCAGTATTTCTTTTTTCGACTAATGTTTTACCAGTTAAACAATTTATATTCATAACACAAGATGAACAACAATAATAAATGCTTTTATTAATATGATCTTTGCAGTAAAATAGATACAATATATAAGTGGTTGCAATCAGTTTCCAAGATCCAACTCGGACTTTGGTGAGGCTCCAACCTCCAGAGCACTAAGTCTATTTTTCCAAGACACCAATCTTGGACTTAGGAGCACCAACTCCCAAGGACTTCAATCCTTCCAATTCCTAAGACACTAGTCCTAAAGGCTCCAATCCCTCTTACATTTGAGGAATCAACCCCAAGGACTCCAATCCTCCTTACTTCTGAGGGAACCAGCCCAAAGGACTCCTATCCTTCTTGCTTTGAAGGCACCATCCCTAAGGACTCTAATCCTAGTTACTTTTGAGGCACTAGCCTCAAGGGTTCTGACCCAATCTTGTCAAGGTCCATTTGATAATAATGTTCTACTCTCATAACTCTTCTCTATTGAGTTTTGTCTATTTATAGCTTCACTATAGTCTCCAAGGTACAACATCAATGACAATCAGTCTTCTTATGAAGTAGCCTTCACAAATCTGCACACTACCCACACATAGTTTCCAATAGCCTTCATGCTCTTTGATAATGTTTTCATACAACTTTAGACAGTCTACTATTAGCTGCACTAAGCTCTACATAAAGAACAATTTCCTGTTCAAGCTTATGTTCTTTATTGGCTACTTCTCCCCCTCAACTTTTTGTTGTCCTATTAGCCCTTCATCCCTCTTTCTATTATGTTGGATTGTCTTGTTGCCTTTGTCTCCTCCAGCTTATTTCCACAAAAAATGTTCAATAGCATTTAACAACATTACTGTTCTCTACTTTTATTATTGTAGTCATACCTAATCCTCTGATTATTAGTTTCCTCTTTTTCACTGGCTCTTTGGCTTCCTCCTCACCTACTTTAGCTTCCTCACTGCTGGCTTGTCTGTTGTTGTAGCTTCCTCTATGTCTTCGTGCTCACAGGACACGTTAATTCATAAGAGAGTGCCAAATAATCCACGGAGAACACACATTCCTTATCAAAACTGTAACAATGCTCCTTTTTACAATAATTACATGCATAAATAGAGACGACATTGTTTAATGGACAACCACGTCCTAATCACAATCGCAATCGGCTTTATTCAGCCTCTTGAATTATCGGGAGCATTACTGTATTGTAATTCTACCTCAAAGGCCAGTGCATGGCAAATATTAGAGAGATAATGGTCTTCCCCTTTTGGGACCCAAAAACCCTTCAAAATGTTAAAACTACGATTTTCCACCTTTTACACAGTTATATGGCTTTTACAACAGATCCGGATCTGAACGATTGGACGGTCAGCATCCAATCGTAGTATCGACAATCAGCATCACAAAGGCTCTCAACTATCGGTTCTTTCCCTTTGGTCTGATGTGATATCAGTGGTCGTTATCGGAAATCCATTATAGTTGCTTATATAATATTATATATATATATATATATATATATATATATATATATATATAATATATATATCCCACTCTAATATGCTGATGCAATACAAATCGGTGATCGCAAGTCATAAGGGTTTGGGCCGCTCCAGTTTGGCGATGCGATAACACCGTCAAACCTGATAGTACTCAACACTCCCTTTTATAAACTTTCAAATCCTCCCTTTTGAATCTGCTAAGTGTTTTAGCGCAATTCCCTTTGTAAATGACTCTCGGCAATGCGACGAGGATATACACACAGGGCTGATGTGATTGGCGTCTACGGAGCCGATGGCAATAAAACTCCACTCTATAACTGCTTGAGGTCCGGATTCTCTATTAAATGTGTTTTAGCCCGATACTTAGTATATTTTGGGTATTTTCTCTACAGAACTAGAATGAAAGATGGCACTCACCAATCAATCCTTTTATGCGATAATTCTCTTAAAGAAACATGAAATACACAGGCCTGCATTAAATTGCATGGATTTAAAAGGAAAACCAAACATTCGAGGCCTCCACGGGCTGTTCAATACATCTTACATGCAACACTATTTTATTACAAATAAATAATATAGAGTCTTGGCCTGAGGCTAGATTACATATATTTTAGTTGTGGCTCTAAGAACTCAGTTTTGGCATATATATATATTACATATATATATGGCTCCTCCTATAGCTCCTCTTGCTCCAATGTGGCTCCTCTAGCTTGGCAGTGTATTTCAAAGACTTCCTTGCATATATGAATGCCTCTCTTGCTCTAATATCCTATGATATGCTTTGATCTGCCTCCTTTGGTAACTCCTCTTGCTTATGGCTTAGCTATCTTGATGGCCTTGCTCTTGTCTCTTCATGGATCTGATCTACTTCCCATTGGCTTCATATCATCATCTAGTATCTGGAATATTGCCATATTGACATGAATGTTAACCTAGGTCAACAAAAACCCTAGCCCTATTGCAAACTGACTCTCCTAGCTACCAAGAGCTAAGTGGCCTTAGCTCTCAAGCATCAATCAAATATCTCTATTTACCTCAACTCAAGTGTTCTAGTCCTGTGATATGAGGTATGAGGGTACATTTATAGGGGTCTAGTGACTATTCAGCTATCGTGACTCTTGACGTTCCACATGCCCTTTCGGCCACCCTCCTAACTCTTGAGCTTCCTAAATTCTTTCTTGAGCTAAGAATGCTTGTCAAATGTGCACATCAGTCCCAACATACCTGCCAGTATAATGGTGGGTGAAATTTACAAAGAGAGAGGAGATGGGTGTAGAGGGTTATTAGAAACCCTAAAATGCTTTCTCCCCATGTTTCAGAACAATGCAGATGCTTGGTCCTGAAACTGCCTTGTTTTCATACCACTGTGCTTCATTGACATTCATTAATCTTCTAGTGATGCACCTTCGAGTTGATTAAAAGGTTCTCAGCACCTGGAAGGGAGCAGCTGGCTTGCTAAGAAGGAACCCTGGCGCTGGATCTTGTTGCCAACATTGTTGAGAAACCATGAAGACATGGATTGTTGGACTACATGTCGTTGCAGCTTGCTTACACCTAATCACCTATGGTGTTGTGTTCTTGGCATTTCCACAGTATTTCAAGGGATTGAATGGATCTTGTTTCAATATTTTTGAAATCTTAGTTGTTGTTTTTATTGAAATCACAACTCTCTTAATGCAAACCTTCTATCTGCAAAAAAATTGAATGAGTTATATTTACTTTTTAAAAAATAATAATACTGGAAATACAATCAAGTAATTGAAATAACGACATTAATAAGTAATTAATTTAGATCCCTGTGCGTCATAAGCCCAATTCCATCTTTTCTCAAGAAAGGGAATCCATCCCAGTGGGCATTATCAATATATAAATCTGTAATTATGAAAGTTGGAGTAAGGTTGTTCAAGAGGACATCGGATTTGTCCCCATATTTTAAAGCTCTCACTTTATACTAACCAAGGACAACATCTTCAAGGTGTATCTTTGTCGTTGACCTCAAAACCTTAACCTGTAGAGATTTTCATTTCAAAAATATTATCCATAAAGACCTATAGTAAATAAGGTAATGGCCTACAAACTATGACTATGGATGATATCATGGACGTTTCCATATTTCTTAAAACACCATCATCTTCCTTCCATCCCCCAATCTTCTAATACTATCACTTATACATTTTGTATGTATGTTCAACTCCATAAAGGCACAAAGACAAGATTAGAGAAGTGCAATAATGTCAGGTTCTCGATGAGATCCCTCCCTACAAGATGACCTATCATGTAAATTTGTTGCTCTTATTATAATATCGTGCACCTATATGTTTGTCCACGTTGAATTTGACCTTTCGGGCCTGTGTGTTGTTACAGTGTGCCCTTTGTATTCCCATTTTCTTTTATCATGAGCAAGATGTCAATGGAAAATGAAAGGTTGTATATGTGTGTTCCATAGGTTGCATCTCTGTCGAAGTGGTCGTGTTTTCGGAGTAGAGGGTGGGTCGCATTTCTGACTGCATTTTGGAGTGTGACTCTGTGACCAGAAGTCGTATGGTTGCAAATAATGACTAGTCATGCTTATAGCTTCACCCGAGGCTTGAAAATGCGAATTTGCGACCTATTTAAGAGTGAAATTTTACTGAGAATCGCAAAGTCATCTAGAAGGTCTAGTCACATCCTGTGAAAGCTCATTGAGGCATTAAGATGCGACCATGCTTGGTTGTAATAAGGTTGGTCATATTATATCATTGAGGCCCTAAGCTGTGACATAGAGGCTACCAAGATGTTGAAAGGAGTTGCGACCGAAGGAGTCTTTGGACAGAACATGTTGTGCCAAGATCTTAACGGGGAACCATTAGCTTGCGGGAGATCTCAAAGCTAGTGTGAAACCCAAAGGGCTCGTCTGCTTTGATGGCATAATTTTCTGGACATTGCAGCATGAATTCCTCTAGTGTATCCTTAGCTTGCATGTTATCCTTTCTACTCACGCTAATATATTTCGACTGCCAAATCTCACACTCACTCTGACCTTTGTGAATCAACTATAGGTTTGATCAAGAGGCTTTTAGTGACTACTGGCGAGGTCGCATGGTTGCATTGCAATGAAGGTCACACCCTTTGGCCTCTTGTGTAGTGCGATGCCACAACATTGGTGGAGGTGCGACTTTCGAGAGGTCGCATAGTCATGCTTCACAGTAGGTTGCATTCCCATTCTTCTCATAGAGTGTGATTTTGTGACTTACGAGTTTGTCAATGGAATTACGACTAGTGACAGTGCAAAAAAACAAGTTATTTCAGTATTCAACTTCTACAACCATGTAAAAATGGAAGGTTGGCCTGGCTATGTTGTGGCACAGTGGATCTGACAGTATCCACTGATATGTAAACACCCAAAAATTGGGATTCATCTTTGTATTTCCTGATAGCACTACTCCTTATGTTCTTTCATACTCATTTGTATATGCATCCTTCTAGCATGACCATCCTATCTAATACCTAAAGGAGTATGATCAAAAGTGACTTCGATGAATAAACATGGATAATGGGTTATGACGTAGAAGGCGTTGCATCATTTGATATGGAACCCAGCCGCCTTCCCTTAGTCCCCATAGGACCATGAGACTTGGGCTTTTGATAATGCTTTGGCTATGTGAATGAAAAAAATGTCACAGGTTCAAATAATGCCACTATTTGTGCGAGGGATCCATGAGATCGTATTATGTGATACAGCCACTACACTATGAACTACTTTGACCTTTTAGTTGTTCTCAGAGGCACTACTTTGGCTTGACATCTAAACACTCGGTTGGGCTCAAAACATTTTCTTTGATCTGTGCCTCCAATGGCACCTTCAACATCATATTCTTTCCATCTCCTCTATTATTTACATACCCATGCCTCACTTTCGATCATTTGTTGGATTTTTATGGTTTTATGAGTGAAGAGACCTCCCATGCGACTTTTGGGTGCACTGTGATGGCTCAAACTCCAAACCATAATCCATTTATAAATTTCAAACATCCACCATGCCACATAATTAAGGAATTCTGGCATCAGAGCATCTTAGTGATGTCGTGCCAAGTGAGCATTTAAGCAAATGTAGCATAGTTCGTGGTACCTTTCGGGCATCCTGCAAAAGCAGATGAGATGAAAAATAAGATATTATGAAATAGTGACACTTTTGCATGAAAAATAAATGAATAAATACACTAATTCATTTGAGGAGCTTGAACAATCAATGATCCCAACTAATATGTTTTTTATATTGGTTGATGAAAACATGCTTAAGTTTGGCGGCTAACTCAACATTACAGTGCTTTCATGGATTTATTAATTACAATCAATTTTGATAACACATGATGCCTAAGGGATGATGCACTCATAGAGAGAGTCTACTCATAGAGAGAGTCTCTTGGAACATTTATGATGGTTGGACTATAGGTTACCATGATCTAGGGTTTTGAATATCCATGGGAATGAAAGCCTTCATAAAAATCCTGATGTGCATGATGAGATGAGGAATCAATCATGAACCTATGGTCCTATGACATGCAACAATTTCTTCCATGATGACCAACAATGTTGATGGGAACACACTCTCGATGGGATGTGAATTAGGTCAAAATTGAGGGGGATCACCTTTTCCCATTTAGGGTTTCTCCCAAACCTCAAAACTATCCATCATAAGGAAAGCCAAACTGCATGTATGTTTGCTCATGTGGGCTTCAAAATCATGAGACTCTTGACACATTCATAAAGCCATCAACCTTTAAAATCCTAATGCAGACCTAAGGCATATGTCTGAGATAAAACATGGTGTGCGGATGCAATGAATGAAATGTGAGTGGGTTTACAAAAAGGGGTTGGGTAGGAAAATTTATGGGGAGAGAAACCGGTTGGGGGCCCTATCAAAACTCTAAAATCTTGGGGCGAGTGGTGGGGTACCAAAAATTTTGAATATGCCCAAAAATTTGGGTGGCGTTGTAGCAGCTACAACAACACCATAATAGTAATGGTGAAATTCCATGGGGACAATTAGCAAATTGTGAAGAGGTTGACATCAGGGACAACCATAATTCCAACATAACTTGTTTTACTTCTATGTTCAAGGGTTTCAATGTGGGAGAGGCAATTACATCCCTTTGATCAAATATTTTTTCAAGAGGGATTAATCCCCTCGAGATGTAATTATTCTTTAGTTGGATTATTTCATGCTTCCGAGTTTTCCCTTTAAGTTGGGAAGAATCAATGTTTTACTGACCTATGTCATAATCTCCCTATATGCACAAATCAACAAATTCTCCCATAATTTCGATAAATATGTTAATTTCTTGATGGTCCTCAAAGACCTACCAATGATTCATATTGTTAGGAATCGAAGGGCCATACTAAACTTTGACTTCATATATAAAATTTTTCTCATTTGGGGCAACAAAAGTTGCAATTGTAATTTCCAAGAATTTACTAATTGGTTTCTTGCCCTAGGGACTATTGTGAAATTTATTGTTATGAATAAATGATCAACTAGGTCCCGAACTTTATTTTTATAAACCCTTAATCTTGGATGTTTAGATTGACATCTATTTTCAACTTGTTTGATTACTACTTCAGAATCCCAAAATATTATTAGATTTTGAATATTGAGATTATGTGTGTCTTTAAGCCCCAAGACCAAGGTCTCATACTCGAAAACATTATTGGTAGTTTCAAAATTTAGTTTAAAATGGAAAGTAACATTTTCTTGACTCGTTCAACAATGCCTGCGATAAATGGTAATCGAGTGCATTATTAAGGAACTCCTAGATGTTAAGTCACTAGTTCAATTCCTCGCCCTATTCGAGTGTTATTCTTGGACATGATTGTTGGGAAAATTATTTGTTTTAAAGAAGCAACTAACTACCACATATTAAATTACCAACCCAAGGTTTTGTCTAGTTAATTAAGGATTTTCTTCAGAGTATATGCAGGAGATAGTGTTGAAACAAACAAGAACTAATTCTTTGGCATCAAGAAAAATAACTATAATGAAAAAATCAATGCCTAATTTGGAACATACATCCAAAATATCTCTCTCAAATAAACTATCTCTTCTAGAAACCATTCAAAAATATTGAATTCTAATTACTCTTCACAAGAAACAAAAAGGAAGTCTATCCAATTATAAGATGCTACTTAAGGAACAACAATCATGTAACTGAATGAAAAACACTGGAAAAATATACTCTATGAAATAGAAAAGTAAAAAATAAGAGGAAAATAAGATAAACTAGTGTAGAAACATCAACAATTTAGAGATAACCTTCAGGGAACAACAATAAAGAAACGACAATTATAAATCAACTTATCTTAAGAGAAATCTGTGCAAACCAATATTACAAGTACCGACATTTCCATAAAGTAAAGCACACAATTTGGAATTAATATAAAAGATATATTATTAACATAAAAAGGTAAAATGTGAATTTAGTGATACAAATGAAGACAAAGCCTCATCCAAGAGTGGGCATGATCTATTAGAGTTAGACTACCTTGTATGAGAAATAATAACAATGAATTAACTCTCAATAGTAGAAACTTGCATTATATTATAAAATAACAATTGCAGTCAATGATTTCGTGAGTTTATCAAATGTATAAAATGTATTACATTCAAAAAAATCTCTCTTTCGGGACACAAGGCCCCATCTTTATACCACAATCACAAAGGATAAAAATAGTAAACGGGATGAAAAAACCAAGGTCTTTTCCCCTAACATATTACTTAGATAAGAATCAACCTCACTTAATATTCTATAGCTAGCTAAGACAGCTTCACGCTATCTTAATTTTAACATGAGAAAATCAAGAAACAACATCGAGTTCCAATTGTTGCAAAACCCTTTTGCATATTAAATATTCAATCACGAGAAAATAATGATTTTACAAAAAAACTAGCTCATCAGAAAGGATAAGTAGTGAAAGTAAATTGATTTTGTCTAAAACCTATGTGTTGAAAATAACAACAAGAAATGTTTACAATAGAGTATAGAAATTTCAAATTAATTTGTCCTTGAATTAAATTGTGAATTAAAATTGTAATTCTTCCCCCTAGAAACTTGTAAATAGTTAATTAAGTTTAATTAACTTAATTATATTGGGAATTTCGAGTTGGAAGTATTTTGGAAGTCATGTAAGTGTTCTTCCTAAATTGTAGGGCTCTAGTATGAGTTTATATTGAGTTGTAATTAGATAACTCAATTTACTGAGCTATAGTCCGCTAAATTAGTTCTAACTATTTGTTGAACTAGTAAAGGATTAACAGTCAGTTAGTGCACTAGTTCATCCATAGTTGATACTCCAGATAATTAAATATTCACTCATCAGTAACTCATGCATGTCATTTTTGAGAAATACCTAGTTGAGACTAAAGTGCAGTGATAGTGTACTATCAGTTGTATGATTTACTGAGTTGTAAATATCATTCATGTAATCAGGAAGAGGAACTAATTAGGATTGCACAATTTTGGAAGCATGAATTCCCTTCAAATACGGGCTATTCATCCTAAGAATTGTGTAAAGAAATAGGGGCTTGGATAGATGCAGAACAAGACAAGGATTTGGCTTGACCTAGCTTGTGAGCTGAGAGTTGATTATACTTGTGTAGGCATTGTTCTTCTGAGAACAAGCATTGTATTCTCATTTTGGATTGCTGATTAATGCAATATAGATAGTAGGGTTTTTGAGTTGTAGCTTTCCCTAGATACATATTGTGTTATGTGTCATTGATTTATCTTCTTCTTGTTCATATTGTTTTCATCGATCTATTGGCTTTCACTAGTGGAAAGTAGAAGTAGATTCCTGTCATATTATTTATTAAGTTGCATGAGCTTGTGAATCTACAGGAAATTCTACATGGTATTAGAGTTGAAGACAATATACTAGAGGATATTTCAAAGTTTTGAGATTTGGGTTACAGGCGAAATTCGAATTTGAAATACATACTTTAGGGTTGGTAGATGGAAGATCGAATTGTATATCCCGGAAGGACAAGATGGAGGCCTTCTTGGAGGATAATGGCTTAAAGGAATCCATTGATAAAGACATTCCTAAGCCACCAAAATCGGATGCCAACTATCTGAAAACATGGAAGAAGTGTGTAGCAAGGGTGAGGCAAATTATCCTTGAGGGAGTTTGGGACCACATTATCTCGAGTCTCCATGGCAAGGAAAGTATGCACGTTATGTGGAAAGCATTGATGGACCAATTTTAGAAAACCAGTGACCACAAGAAGTTGGCATTGAAGGACAACTTTGAAAAATCAAGATGGAGGCAGGTGACTCAATTCCAAATTACTTGACCAAGTTCACTCATTGTTGATATGAGCTTGGAAGTGTTGGAATCAATGTTGTCAAGGATGAGATGGTGAGCTTAGCTCTTCTATGACTTTCCAAGATTTGGCATAGTTATCAGGAATTTGTAAATGGGAGGGAAAAGTTGCTAGATTGGGAACGTTTGTGGTTGGATTTTCGATGGAACAATAGAGGTGGGACCTCTTCCAAGGAAGTGTAAGAGGATTTTTCCTTAGTGAGTAAGGAAAAGCAAGCTAAGGGAAAGAAGTCCCAAGGCGCAGTGGGTGGTAAGAAGATGGACTTGTTGAAATTCAAGTGTTTTCACTATCATAAGCATGGTCACTATACCACAAACTTCCCACATAAGAAATAAAGCGAGAAAGAGCTTATAGTAGCTAGAAGAGGTCAGGCTTTAGCTTCACAATTCAAACTTGATTTCACTCTCATTGCATGCATGGCCAACACTTTCATGGGAGGTGTGTGGTATATTGACAATAGTGCCTCGTTCCATATGATGGGTAACAAAGATCTCTTTAGTGATTTTGAGGGGAAATGCCTCAAGAAGAGCATAGAGTTTGGAGATTACTAGAGGTATAGAGCTACCGGGATTAGTATGGTTACCTTTTAGAGGGAGTCTGGCTCCCCTCTCAGGATCACATATGTGATGTATTTCTAGGACTAAAGAATAATCTTATTTTAGTTGCAATATTGGAAGATCATGGCTATGATGTCATTTTTAGTAAGGGAAATTTTTTTCGTACGCGCATCACCATGGGATAGGTGAAACAGATCAGTGCATGGGTCAAAAACCTATATGCTCTTAAGGTACAATATGAATGAAAATCCTTGAGGAGCAAGGCAAAAGCTAGAGACTTGGTGGTTGAGAGGGAGAGAAAATTACCTCTCAACATGTGGCCCTATAAGAGGCCTCTGAAGTAGCTTTAGGAAGTTGTGGAGCCACCACAACTAGGGAAGCTGAGAGTAGGCCGAGTGGAGAGATCCACATAGGCAAAGAAGAAGCAATCTCAAACAATTTTGGAATAGCCACAATTGGAGAAGCAAAGAGCAGATAGAGTGGAGGCATCAACTCATGTAGAGACCTCTAGTAAGGGGGAATTTCAAGCCAATTGAGCAGAGGGAGAACATGCAGCCATACCTCTAGGTGTGAGGTGGGGCAATGTGAAGTGATAGTTAGAAGAGGGCTAATATTGAGCAACTTCGATTGAGAGGTTTTGACTCATGGATCATACCTTGCTATGGGAGCCCAAAATTACATAATAGCGGGAGGAATCAGTGGTGATTGATGCAGTCAGAGGTCGGAGTGACAGAGGGTAGAGAATTCAGATACTAAGGAGCATAGAGAAGGGTTGAAAATAGTGCATAAAGTTAGAGTCAAAAGAAGCACTTAGTTTTTGTCAACAATGGCAATAACAGTTAGAGACTTTGATGACGGATGCATCATATTAATTTAGGTTGGATGTTTTTTGTTTCTAGAGTTGTTGTAGCAATAACACTAGAGAGAAGTGTTGCATACAGAACATTCCAAAGGTTCAAGATCAGGATTGAGTTGAGTTCCTTTCTTGTTGAGAGGGAGTGTTGAAAATAACAACATGAAATGGTAAAAATAGAATCTAGAAATTCCAAATTAATTTGTCCTTGAAAATAACTTTTGAGTTAAAATTGTAATTGTTTTCTCATAGCAACTTGTAAATAGTTAATTAAGTTTATTTAACTTAATTAGCTTAGGAATTTCAAGTTGGAAATATTTTGGAAGTCATGTAAGTGCTCTCCCTAAATTTTAGTGGTCGAGTATGAGTTTAGATTGTGTTGTAATTAGATAACTCAATATACTGAGGTATAGTTAGTTAACTAGTTATAATTGTGTGCTAAACTAATAGAGGATTAGCATTGAGTTAGTGAACTGGTGCATTCATAGGTGTTACTCCAGATAACTAAAGATTCAATCATTGTAAACTCATACATGTCAGTTTTGAGAAATGCACAGTTGAAACTAGAGTACAGGGATAGTGTACTATCAATTGTATGATTTACTAACTTGTAAATATCATGCATGCAATCAGGAAGAGTACCTAATTAGGATTTCACAGTTTTGGAAGCATGAATTCCCTTTAAATATGGTCTATTCATCCTAGGAATTGTGCAACAAAATAGGGGCTTGGAGAGTTGCAAAATAGGCTAAGGATTTGGCTTGACCTAGCTTGTGAGCTGAGAGTTGATTATACTTGTGTAGGGATTGTTCGTGTGACAGCAAGAATTGTATTCTCATATTGGATTTCTAATTAATGCAACATATATAGTAGGTGTTTTGAGTTGTGGCTTTCCTCGGATACATATTGTGTTATGTGCCATTGATTTATCTTCTTCTTTTTCATATTGTTTTCATTGATCTATTGGCTTCCACTAGTTGAAAGTAGAAGTAGATTCTTATCCCTTGCTTTAGTAAATTGCATGAGCTTGTGAATCTAAAGGAAATTCTAGAATATGTTATATAGGTTAATGCATCATAAATATAGGGAAAAGGAAAGAAAACAATGTTAAAACTAATAAATAGGATAAGGGAATCATGAAAATTATGAGGCCCAACATCACCCCCTAACTGTCCTTTTTGCATGTCCTCATGCAAATAAATAATTAACATGTAAGGTAATTAAGAAGTAGGATCCATAGGATTCTTATCCTCTAAGCTTGAATCCATTTGTACTTTTGATTTCTTGGAAAGTGACATACTTTCCTGTCTCTCACAATTCATAATCATACTTGTAGTAAGACTAAGGACACCAAATCATAGGGCATTTTTACTATCATCCCATCCATTTGAGCCCATATTCCCTCACAATGTTAACATATTCTTGCACTCTAAACATAGCTCGCTGAAAATTATATAATCAAAAAGGTTCCCAGTGTTTTATTTCTTTGGATGACACTTGTCATCTCATCTTGGCTCCATAGATAGCCTCATCTCTTATGTCCTCCAGTTGTTTCCACCCTGTGTGGAATACTTCATTATGAGTTTGCCCAAGTGAGGGAGAAACATTAGGCTTCTCTATAAAGGAATTATGTTGGAGAAATATATCAAAAGGATTATATAGCTCATCTCTAACCCAAAGGTCAATATTCTCTCTTTGTTGGATTTTTCCCATTTTACCCTATTTAGTTAAAATGATATAAATTCCTGCAATTAGACATCTCCGATGAATGGAACAATGTTTTCATCTAGATGTTCTTCCAAAAGAAAGTTGTGCATGTAGAGTTCGCACAGGAGATACTTTTTTTCTCTCATCTTGCTTATGGAAAATAGTAATGAAATCCCACACATTGTTGAATTCATATGAATTTCCACATTGTATAGCCTTGGATTTGAACAACAAATATTGTTCAAGTAAAAAAAAGGCATAATTTTGTGCTAGAGATCTACATGCTAAGGCATATAAGTAAATAGAACTTATTTCATCCTTTTGTTCTATGACCTTACAAAGACACTCCTGCAAACCCTAAATTTTCTTCTTGACATCTCTTAAATTTCCATGTGTTTCATCATATGTCATTGTTAGTGCCTAGAATTGTTGGAGTAGTTTATGATATTCCCTCTGACGCACTAATTCCCTCTGATATATAGAAATGGTATCTTTATGTCCTTCAATGGTTTTATTGAAAACCTTTATTATAGCATCTACAATAAATAGGGTATAAGGAGGTAGACCAATTGTTCTTTCTCCCTTTTAAATAAAGATAGGTACAAGATCAATTTGATTCTCAGCTTCAGTAAAAACGAGTGGAGGATCAATCTGAACCGCTTCTTCAGTAAAGACATATTCAAAATTAGTTTGGGTTCCTGCTTCAATAGAAACAAGGAAAAATCAGTCTGAACACCTGTTTCAATGGAGACAATTACAAAATCAGTATGAGTTTCAACATTCTTGGCTTCTTTCATGCATGAACTCGAGACTTCTATTGCCTCTACCCATTTTGTTACATAGTCCATGCAAACTATAATGTATGAATTTTGGTTCGAAGGCAGACTAATGTGACCTACAAATTCCATTGTCCACCTCTCAAATGTTTCCAATACAAGTTGTTGCTGGAGAGGAATTTCATTAGCCTGAATACGATCACCCATCCTTTGAAAAACATTGTAGCTCTAGACATATTTCTTGGCATATTTAAATATCGTAGGCCAAAAATAACCCATATACAATACTTTATGCCCAGTCTTACAGTTGGAAAAATGACCTCCACAAGGTTCATTGTGGCAGGCCATGAGGATATTGTAGAGGTCATCCTCTCTAATGCATCTACGAACTTGGAGATCTACCCTTTTATGGAAGAGATAGCCTTTTATCGATGAGAATCAAGCACTGTGTAAATAATTTGCTTCTTCTCCTAGGGTGATAGATGTGATGGCAAGATTCAAGCCACAAAATAGTTTTCAACATCAACGTACCATAGTGTTTTGGTAGTCATGACGAAAATATGTTCATCTGGGAATTGATCTTCCATCAGTGAAGAGTTGGTTGTAGGTTGAATTCTTGATAGGAAATGTGCAAGATGATTCTTCTTTCTTCATCAACCGTTTAGAGTGACGTCAAATTCCTGGAACAACAGTAACCAACAAGTTACTCTTCCATTGGTAACAAGTTTATTGGCTAAATATCGAATAACAGAATAATCAGTATGAAAGGAAACTGGATATCCTTTTGTATAATGATGGAATTTTTTTATATCACATACAAGAGCCATAAATTATTTTTCTCTCACAATCTAGTTTAATTTTGCAGGTGTTAGGTTTTTTCTGATATAATAAATTGCATAAGGTTTAATATCCTCTTCCCATCCTAAAAATTCCCCGTTCATCATGTTAGATGCGTCTGAAGATATATGGAATGGAATACTCCAGTCTAGTCCCCAAAACATAGGTGTTTTTGATACTAGCTTCTTGAATTCCACAAAAGTAGTATCACACTTATCAGTCCATTCAAATTCCACAGGTCCAGTTAATGCATACAATGCTGTTGAAATTTTTCGAAAATGTGTTACGAAACAATGATAATATCTAGCATAACCAAGGAAACTACTTACCTTAGTTGGTTTTCGAGGAACTGGGAATTTAAGAATTACCTCAATTTTAGCTGGATCTACTTGAACACCTGTAGCAAAAATAAAGGGTCTCAAGACTACACCCTATGTCATCATCATATGGAATTTCTCATTGCTGAGGCATAGTTGGGTAGATATACATCATAGAAAGGCCTTTTTCAAACTATCCAAATATTCATCAAATTTGTCACCAAAAGAAGTAGAATCATTCATATAAATCTCAATCTATCATTGATTAAATAAAACATATACTCAAATTTTTCCTCTGAAAAGTGGTTGGTGCATTGCACAACCCAAATGGTAAAACATTGTATGACAATGTACCCCATGGACAGGTGAACATAGTTTTGTCTTGGTCCTCAGGAGTAATCTAAATTTTATTGTATCCACTGAATCCATATATGAAGGAAAAGTATTACTTCCCAACAGGTGTATCGAGGATTTGGTCTACAAATGGGAGAGGAAAATGATCTTTATGTGTGGCCTTATTTAGGACTTTGTAATCTACACAAATCCACAATGTTATATTCCTTTTAGGGACTACCACCAATTATGAAACCCATTGGTTGTCAGACATAGGGTATATCAAGTTGACATCCAGTAGTTTTAATAGTTCTTGCTTCACTATGTCCCTAAGATGTGGATTCAAACTCCTTTATGGTTGAGAAATAGCTCGAGCATCTTTTTCAATGTAAATGTGGTTCGTACATAGTTGGGGATTAATTCCTTTCGTGTATGCATAATACAAAGAAAAGGCTTGTTTATATTTTTAAAGGATGTGGGTCATTTTGTCACACTAAAGGTCATCAAGGCTAGCATTAATATTCAGTGTTTTTCTTGGTTCAATCTCAACAAAAATACTATTATGGACTGTAGTTGTAGGTATGTGATCATTATTTAACTCCTCCATTGGATCGCCTTGGGCTTCATTATCAAACATGACTTTCAACATCTGACATGTTGGATATCATATGGTGGAGGGTTGGATAATGAAACCATTGATTGTTTAATCCTCAATCTGTCTCTTAAAAATAAGGGCTTTATCAATGGTAAGGGGAGAACATAGCCTACCTTCTTTGTACTCAAGAGGAAGCCACTTAAGATTTTCAGATGACATGTTGGGTTTAGCAGACTGGTATAAAATAAGGTTCTTGATGGAAATTCCTTTGGCAATAGTCATACTTCTAGTATGAGAACCAATATAAACATCCAAAGTTGCAAGCCAAGGTGTCCTCAATATGAGACGGTGTACTTCTAGCTTATTTATAAGGTTAAAAACCGAAAACTCTATTGGGTACTCCCAAAAATCCATAAAGACGATAATATCATATAGGGTTCCTTCTGTATTTACCATGGATATGTCAGCTAAATCCAATATGGTTGGGGTTGGTTTTAACGTGTTTATTCCAAGGAGGGCACGTGTTTCAAGGGTTATGATATTTATAAAAACTCCTAATTCCACTAAATTATTTGGGAAGCTAAGTTCTTGAATCTAAATAGTTGCCATTGGGTTTCTGGGATCATCATATTTTATGGGTATCTCCTTTCCTAAAATAAGATTAGAATGTTTCCCAAGGACACGGAATATAGGAGGATCTTTTGATTTTCTTCTAGGTTTCTTAACACATAGATACTTCATAACTTTGGCATAAATAGATATATCTCTGATAGCTTGGAGAAGGGGAATTTTAATACACAAGTGTTGCTCTTCCGATATGAGATCAAATTCAGGGTATGTGGATGGTCTTACTATGGCCAATATTTTTGGAAATGTGGGAGAAACATCTATAATTCTACTACATTCTTGATTCTTAGTTAGTTTATTGGGTGATTATGTCTCAGTGATAATCACAGTAGAAGGAGGTTTTTCTGACTAATATTACTCTTTAGTATAATTTTCATCTTCTGGCTACTCTAAGTTCCTTGGGGGGTCCTGGAAAAAAATAGTCTACTCAGATGTTAAGTGGTGTTCATTAAATTTTAAGGATGGAGGAAGACAATTAGAAGTATCAAGGACTAATGTTTGGATTTGGATTTCACTGTGGGTAGCTAAGGATCTAATGTAGGTGTGGTGTTTGGGGGTAACTAAAGTGGTGGTTGTAATGAATATAGAGATGGATGTGATTGAGGAAACATTCCTACTGATTGATTGATGGTTTCGAAGGAGCATTGCTAGATTTGGGACTACATTGGCCCCTAAGTGGGCTACTTTGACCACTGCGAAGAATACAATTTACTCTATGAATTCTACCATGAGGGTGAAGAATATTGTTGGTTCAACTAAGAAGTTACAGGAAATGGATGATTTGACCAAGGTGATGGGAGATATGGCTAGGGCTTATAGGTAGTATTATAATGTTATTGACCATTCCAAGTTAGTCGAGGAAACATTTATTGACTATATTGTCTAGGAAAAGCATGGAAGGGTCCTCAACCATACCTATAGGGTGATTTTACCACTATCATTACTATTCCACGAAAAATGTAAGTTCTACCTCTTCCTCGTCTTCTTTAAATACAACCTTCAACCCAAGGAGAGAGGGAAAATGGTCGCTCAAGTGATCTTTGGTCTAGATAGTGCAGACTTCGATTGTATCCAATGGGAATTCCTTACGACCATGATTTCGTTGACAACAAGGATAGAAAACTAGTAATTCCTATTCTTCTTTAGCCTGCTTCTTATTTACTTGGAAGAAATCCAATTTTATACTTAGTGTGCTTAATATATCAATTTTAAAATTTTCTAGTAGATTATCAATTTCTGCATGCATGACTTCTTCGCCTGCAATTCTACTCATTCTACTAAGTGGATCACAAATCCAAATATTAAATGTTTTGATCCATTCATCCTTCATTTCTCTAATTAAGGATATTTTTAGTGTTTCTTTAGGTGGAGTTGTTGGCTTAAGGGGGTCTAACTTGGGTTCAGAGTTATTCATGCCAACCAACAAAGCCCTAACTACTGGCCCTTTTAGAAACAACCTACATAGCGCAAGCTGCAGTCTCACCCAAAGCAATATTGGGGGATGTTAAAACTAGGTTTCTACAACAAGAGACCATGTGATGTGTATCCTACAACACTTATAGCTCAGATCTTCCTTCGCATAGATCTATACCTTCCTACTATCTGCTATTGCAACTTTATTTATGACCTCTAGGTCTTCACGAAGGTACATGATCATGCTTATCATGCATACAAGAGGAAGATTCATGACTTTTGCTCAGTAAATAGAAACCCTAGATCTACCTTCGCGCAGATATACCCTTTCCAAACATTTATAAATACATATATATCTAATATCTTCATGAAAATAGTTCATTACACTTTTCATGCATAAACATTAAAGATCCAATATATTCGTGCAAAAATACTCTTTAAAATAGATCAATGAGCAAAGATGCGTAAACTCAAACAGAAATGAGAACAAGTCACATATGTAATAGATTCGATCCAAAATAGTCTTTATTAGATTTAACATTCAGTTATATGCTCTTTTTTTCCCTATGCACCTAGTTGCAGAGGCCTACACACTCATCTACTGATCCGGATTTAAACAGGAACGAAACAAAATATAGAGATAACCATATACACAAAGATGTAATAGAAATAATACTTCATTTCATTAATGGAAAATACTAAAATATGCTTGCAACCAGAAATGGAAACAGACTAGCTAGGGTGATGGTAGCTTATCTCTAAGAAGAGATGCGCTGGCTACATGCCTCTAAACAGTGTTCCAATGAGGCTCAAAGGCTTATTTATTGTTGAGAAACAATGGAAAACCCTTAACATCGTGAAACCTAACCCTAGATGATGAAACGCCAAATTGTGGGCCCCGTTTGGGTAAATTGGTACATCAATTCCCCAGGGTCGTAACTTTGGCATACGATCTCTGTTTGACACATACAATAGTTCGTTAGAAATATCTATCCAAGAAATACCACTTTGGGAAGGGCAACATCAATACATGGACCCATGATGCCCCAAGATTTCACAAAAAATGTCATTTAGGGCCTCAAAACGGCTTCAGAAGTTCAGGACCTGAAAAACTGCTAAAAATAGTAAATTGTGCTACAATTTAGGAAATTGAGAAAAATGAAAGAGATAGTTGAGCGGGTCCAAATGGGATAGGTGGGTGGCCACCAACATCCACCTAGATCATTCCTCCCCCATTAGGAAGCAATGGTCCCCATTGTGTTTAGTTCCTCCCTAAGATGAGGAAGTTTCTGCTTAGTTGGGTCTCTGGTGCTCTGTTCTGCAATCTATTATGTGTCTAGAAATGGTGGGAAGCATGGTCAATGACGATCCATATTGAACACTCGGTGCAAGCGAAGGAATGGAGGAATTTTGTGCTTCAAATCATTGTTTCCCATAGCCTTGGTACTGATGTAAGGACTATGTTAGAGTGGTCTAAGTTTCTGGTGGGTTCTAGTAAGCGTTCTCTCTACAGATGTAACCAAACTTTGTCACCCACTTGAAACTTGTGTGGTAACCTTGTGGGTTAGGAGAAGTTGTTCTTGTGTTCTGTCATGACCGTATCCATTTGCTACTACTGTTGCATGGAGGAAACCTTCACGGGGGTCATGGATGTAGCAACGATCTTCCCTTTACATTGGGAGCCAACTAGATAGAAAATAAATTTCCTAGTCTATGAGATATGCTTGTTGACTTTCTTAGCAGTGATCAAAGAGGTGGCGGTATGTGGGGCTACCTCCGATATCCTGTATAATGAATCACCCAAAGAAATGATGACAACGCGAGGCCTTGACTCATACACAGCATGTCACCTCCACAAGTATGGATGGCCTAATATCACATCACAAACATCCAGAGGTGTAACATCACACAATACCTTGTCTATGAAGGGCTTGACGCTGTAGGGAAAGCGACACTTCTGGTGAACTTTGAGATCTCATCCTTCATGAAGCGACTCGATACTATACAGTTGCGGGTGTGATGTAGCGGTAGACCTAACCACTTCACGACCTCTACTGAAATAAGGTTCTTTTGGCTGCCAGTATCGACAATGAATTACATCAGCGAACCCTTCACCGACATATGTGAGTGGAAAGGATGTTCCCCCTCCTCTTGATCTTCAAACTCATTCTTCTAGATCTTGGGAGTGGCAATAGTAGTGCTAGGCTCTGCATCAATGATCTACTTCCCTTTGCCATTCCCCTTGTCAGGTTCTGGCTCAGGGTTGGAACATGCATCTGATTCGGAAGCCTTCAACTCGGTCACTAGCAACTGCTTGGTCCAACACTCACTTGTGTTATGAGTGGGACTCTTGTGGAACTCACACCACTCTCCTGTGTCCTTCTTCAGCTTCATGGTGTTGTTCTTTTCTTACAGCTTTGATGGGTTGTCTTGGGTCACCCTGCCTTGGCTTTGTCCTTTGGGCTTTGGATTTGTAGATCTAAACTCTCGCTTCTTCTATTTGAACTTTTGCTCGATTTTGATAGCATATCAGTATGCTGTGCTGAGCGAGGAGATGTTCAGGAACTTGATCTCTTCCTGGATGTATCTGTGTTGGCAGCTATTGTATTTGAGTACCAAATGTAGCTTAGAGTCCTTGATAACCAACTGTGTATGAAGGGTATGAAGAATGTTTGTAAACTCCACCACATCTTGCTCCTGCGCCTGTCGTAGTGTTGTCCATCTGATGTATTTGTCCTCATAGCTTTTGACAGGGTAGTACTACTCCTTGATGGCATCCCAGAATGAATCCCAAGTGCATACAACTAAAAATAGTGAGTCTGTGCTTTCATCCTTTTGCTTGTAATAGGTTTCCCACCAGTCCTTGACATGGAGGGCTGGTTTGAGAAGAGCAAAAACAATCTTTTCCGGACTCAAAAATTCATGAGTAGAAAAATACCCATCTAGTAGATTTAACCATTTATTTACAAGATCTACGTCTATTTAACCCTCGAAGATGGGGATTTCAAAATTAACTTGTATCTTAAAGGGTGTGGCATTTCCAAAGTAGCTATTGGAAGCCAATGCGTCACCTTTCCGTAGCTGCTGAAGGATTTGTGAAAGCTATCCATCAACGCATACCTTTGCCGCTTGAGGGCTTCTTCGAGTAAGATTTCAATAGGATCTCCTGCCCCCTTGTCTTTCTTCTCATCCGCCATGGGAGGCCATTGGGATTTGCAAGGTTGGTCTTGCAAAGGTTCGACTAGTTCAAGCCCTAACTCATTATATCCCGACCTTGTTGGGGACATGCAAAGAAAAACAGAGAAAAAGCAGACAGCTTTGATACCACTGATTTAGATTTAAACAGGAACACAACAAAATATAGAGATAACCATATACACAAAGATGCAGTGGAAATAATACTTCATTTCATTAATGGAAAATATTGAGATATGATTACAACCAGAAATGGGAATAGACCATCTAGGGCGATGGTAGGGTATCTCTGAGAAGAGATGTGGGAGTTACATGCCTCTGAACTGTGTTACAATGAGGCTTGAAGGCCTATTTATTGTTGAGAAACAATGGAAAACCCTTAACATCCCAAAGCCTAACCCTAGAAGATGAAATACCAAATTGTGGGCCCCGTTTGGGTAAATTGGTACATCAATTTCTTGGGGTCATAACTTTGGCATACGATCTCCATTTGACATGTGCAATAGCTCGTTAGAAAAATCTATCTGAGCACTACCACTTTGGGAAGTGAAACGTTAGATTATGGACCCATGTTGCCCCTAGATTTCCCAAAAAACGTCATTTAGGGCCTCAAAATGGCTCCGGAAGTTCAGGACCCGAAAAACTGCTAAAAATAGTAAACCGTCCTACAATTTACGAAACTGAGAAAACTAAAAGAGATAGTTGTGGGGGTCCAAATGGGATAGGTGGGTGGCCACAAACATCCACCTAGATCATTCCTTCCCCCTTAGGAAGCAATGGTCCCCATTATGTTGAGCTCCTCCCTGAGATGAGGATGCTTCTGCTGAGCTGGGTCTTTGATGAGTTGTTCTGCAATCTCTGATGTGCCCGGAAATGGTGGGAAGCATGGTCAACGATGGTCCACATTGAACACTTAGTGCAAGTGAAGGAATGGAGGAATGTTATTCTTCAAAGAATTATTTCCCATAGCCTTGGTACTGGTGTAAAGACCATGTCAGAGTGGTCTTAGTTTCTAATGGGTTCTGGTAAGGAGTTCTCTCTGCAGATGTAAGCAAACTTTGTCACCCACTTGAATCTTGTGTGGTACCGTTGTGGGTGAGGAGAAGTTGTTCCTATGTTTTGTCATGACCATATCCCTTTGCTACTGCTACTGCGTGGAGGAGCCCTTCATTGGGGTCATGGATATAGCAACGATCTTCCCCTTACTTTGGGAGTGAACCAGAAAAAAAATAAATTTCCTAGTCTGTGAGATGAGCTTACTGCCTTTCTTAGTAGTGATCAAAGAGGTGGCAGTATCTGGGGGTACCTCCAATATCCTGTATAATGAATCACCCAAAGGAATGATGAAAGTGCGAGGCCTTGACTCATACACAGCATGTCGACTCCACAAGTATGGCTGGCCTTATAGCACATCACAGACACCCAGAGGTGTAACATCACACAATACCATGTCTGTGAAGGGCTTGATGCTGTGAGATCTCGTACTTCATGACGCCACCCGATATTGTACGGTTGTGGGTGTGATGTAGTCGGTAGACCCAACCGCTTCATGAGCTTTGCTGAAATAAGGTTCTTTTGGCTGCCACTATCGACAATGAATTATAGCGGCAAGCCCTTCACCCACATCTGTGAGTGGAAAAGACATTCCCCCTCTGCTGGATCTATGGGCTCATTCTTCTGGACCTTGGTAGTGGCAACATTAGAGCTGGGCTTCGTATCAATGATTTTCTTCCCTTTGCCATTCCCCTTGTCAGGTTCTGGCTTAGGGTCGAAACATGTATATGATTCGACAGCCTTCTACTCAGCCACCAACGACTGCTTGGTCTGACACTCACTTGTGTTATGAGTGGGACTCTTATGGAACTCACATCACTTTCCAGTGTCCTTCTTCAGCTTCATGGTATTGTTCTTTTCTTGTGGCTTCGATGGGTTGTCTTGGGTCACCTCGCCTTGGCTTTGTTCTTTGGGCTTTGTATTTGCAGATCTAATGTCTCGCTTCCTATGTTTGAACTTTTGCTCGATTCTGATAGTGTATCGGTATGCCGTGTCGAGTGAGAAGATGTTAAGGAACTCCATGTCTTCCTGCATGTATCTATGTAGGCCACTGCAATATTTGAGTACCAAATGTAGCTCAGAGTCCTTGATACCCAATTGTGTGCGAAGGATATGAAAAATGTTTGTGAACTCCGACACATCTTGGTCCCGCCCCTGCTGCAGTGTGGTCCATCTGATGTATTTGTCCTCATAGCTTTTGACAGGGTAGTACTGCTCCTTGACGACATCTCGGAATGAATCCCAAGTGGGTGCAACTGAAAATAGTGAGCCTGTGCTTTCATCCTTCTGCTCGTAGTAGGTTTCCCACTAGTCCTTGATATGGGGGACTGCTTTGAGAAGAGCGAAAACAATCTTTTCTCGACTCAAAAATTCATGAACCGAAAAATACCCAACTACCAGATTTAAGAATTTATCTACAACATCTGTGTCTATTTCACCCTCAAAGATGGGGATTTCAAAATTAACTTGTACCTTAAAGGTGTGGTGTTTCCAGAGTAGCTGTTGGAAGCTGATGCATCGCCTCTGGGTAGCCACTGAAGGATTTGCGCAAAGCTATCCATCATCGCGTTCCTTTGCCGCTTGAGGGATTCTTTGAGCACGATTTTGATAGGATCACTTGGCCCTCGTCTTTCTTCTCATCTTCCATGGGAGGTCATCGAGGTTTGCGAGGATGGTCTTGCAAAGGTTCAAGCCCTAACTTCTTATATCCTGACCTCATTGGGGACATGTAAAGAAAAACAGAGAAAAAGCAGACCAATATGATACCATTGATCTAGATTTGAACACGAATGCAACAAAATATAGAGATAACCATATACACAAAGACGTAGCAGAAATACTACTTCATTTCATTAATGGAAAATATTGAAATATGCTTACAACCAGAAATGGAAATAGACCAGCTAGGGCGATGGTAGCTTATCTCTGACAAGAGATGTGGTGGCTACATGCCTTTGAACTGTTACAATGAGGCTCGAAGGCCTATTTATTGTTGAGAAATAATGGAAAAACCTTAACATCCCAAAACGTAACCCTAGAATATGAAACACCAAATTGTGGGCCTTGTTTGGGTAAATTGGTACATCAATTTCCCGGGGTCGTAACTTTGGCATACAATCTCTGTTTGACGTGTACAATAGCTCGTTAGAAAGATCTATCTAAGCACTACCACTTTGGACCCATGTTACCCATAGATTTGCCAAAAAATGTCGTTTAGGGCCTCAAAACAGCTCTGAAAGTTTAGGACCCAAAAAACTGCTAAAAATAGTAAACTGTGCTACAATTTAAGAAACTGAGGAAACTGAAAGAGACAGTTGTGGGGGTCTAAATGGGATAGATGGGTGGCCACCAAGATCCACCTGGATCATTCGTCCCCTCCTTAGGAAGTAATGGTCCCCATTGTGTTGAGTTCCTCCCTAAGATGAGGAAGCTTCTGCTGAGCTTGGTCTCTGGTGAGCTGTTCTATAATCTTTGATGTGTACGGAAATGGCGGGAAGCATGGTTGATGATGGTCCACATTGAAGACTTGGTGCAAGAAAAGAAATGGAGGAATGTTGTGCTTCAAAGCATTGTTTACCATAGCTTTGGTACTGGTGTAAGGACCATGTCAGAGTGGTCTGAGTCTCTAATGGTTTCTGGTAAGGCGTTCTCTTTGCAGATGTAACCAAACTTTGTCGCCCACCTGAAACTTGTGTGGTACCCCTGCAGGTGAGGAAAAGTTGTTCCTGTGTTCTGTCATGACCATATCCCTTTGCTACTACTGCTGTGTGGAGGAACCCTTGACTGGGGTCATGGATGTAGCAATGATCTTCCCCTTACTTTGGGAGTGAACCAAACAAAATAAATTTCCTAGTTTGTGAGATGAGGTTCCTGCCTTTCTTAGCCATGATGAAAGAGGTGGCAGTATGTTGGGCTACCTCCGGTATCTTGTATAATGAATCACCCAAAGAAATGATGACAGTACGAGGTCTTTACTCATACACAGCATGTGGCCTCCACAAGTGTGCCTGGCCTAATAGCACATCACAGACATCCAGAGGTGTAACATCACACAATACCTCGTCTGTGAAGGGCTTGATGCTGTAGGGAAGGCGGCATTGTTGGCGAACTTTGAGATCTTGTTCTTCATGAATCCACCTGATACTATACAGCTGCAGGTGTGCTATAGTCGGTAGACCCCACCGCTTCATGACATCTGCTGAAATAAGGTTCTTTTGGCTACCACTATCGACAATGAGTTGCAGCGGTGAACCCTTCACCCACATCTGTGAGTGGAAAAGATATTCCCTCTCCTCTAGATCTTCAGGCTCATTCTTTTAGATCTTGGTGGTGGCAACAATAGTGTTGGGCTCTGCATCAATGATCTACTTCCCTTTCTCATTCCCCTTGTCGGGTTCTAGCTCAAGGTTGGAACATGCATCTGATTCTGAAGCCTTCAACTCAGCCACCAATGACTGTTTGGTCCCACACTCACTTGTGTTATGAGTGGGACTCTTGTGGAACTCATACCACTTTCCTATGTCCTTCTTTAGCTTCGTGGTGTTGTTCTTTTCTTGCGGCTTCGACAGGTTGTCTTGTCACCCCGCCTTGGCTTTGTCCTTTGGGCTTTGGATTTACAGATCCAAAGTCTCGCTTCTTTTGTTTGAACTTTTGCTTGATTTTGACAGCATATTGGGATGTTGTGCCAAGTGAGGAGATGTTTAGGAACTCCATCTCTTCCTACATGTATCTGTGTAGGCAGCTGCGGTATTTGAGTACCAAATGCAGCTCAGAGTCCTTGATGCCCAACTGTGTGTGAAGGGTATGAAAAATGTTTGTGATCTCCGGCACATGTTGGTCCCACCCCTGCCGCAGTGTGGTCCATCTGATGTATTTGTCCTCATAGCTTTTGACAGGGTAGTACTATTCCTTGATGGCATCCCAAAATGAATCCCAAGTGGGTGCAGCTGAAAACAATGAGCCTATGCTTTCATCCTTCTACTCGTAGTAGGTTTCCCACTAGTCCTTGACGTGGGGGGTTGCTTTGAGAAGAGCGAAAACAATTTTTACCCAACTCAAAAATTCATGAACATACAAATACCCATCTAGAAGATTTAACCATTTAGCTATAGCATATACATCTATTTGACCCTCAAAGATGGGGATTTCAAAATTAACTTGTACCTTAGAGGGCGGGGCATTTCCAGAGTAGCTATTGGAAGTCGATGCATTGCCTCTGGGTAGCCACTGAAGGATTTGCACAAAGCTATCCATTATCGCATTCCTTGCCACTTGAGGGCTTCTTCGAGCAAGATTTTGATAGGATCTCTTGCCCCCTCATCTTTCTTCTCATCTGCCATGGGAGGCCATCGGGATTTGCGAGGCTGGTCTTGCAAAGGTTCGACCAGTTCAAGCCCTAACTCCTTATATCCCAACCTCATTGGGGACATGCAAAGAAAAACAGAGAGAAAAAGTAGACCACTTTGATACCACTGATCCGGATTTAAACAGGAACACAATAAAATACAGAGATAACCTTATACACAAAGATGCAGTGGAAATAATACTTCATTTCATTAATAGAAAATACTGAAATATGCTTACAACCAAAAATGGAAATAGACTAGCTAGGGCGATGGTAGCTTATCTCTAAGAAGCGATGTGGCGACTACATGCCTCTGAACTATGTTACAATGAGGCTCGAAGGCCTATTTATTGTTGAGAAAAAATGGAAAACCCTTAACATCCCAAAACCTAACCGTAGAAGATGAGACGCCAAATTGTGGGCCCCATTTGGGTAAACTGGTACATCAATTTCCCAGGGTCGTAACTTTGGCATACGATCTCCATTTGACACGTACAATATCACGTTAGAAATATCTATCCAAGCACTACCAAATTAAACTGCTCTGAAAGTTCACGACCCAAAAAACTGCTAAAAATAGTAAACTGTGCTACAAATTTAGGAAACTGAGAAAACTGAAAGAGGTAGTTGTGGGGGTCCGAATGGGATAGGTCAGTGGCCACCAACATCCACTTGGATCATTCCTCCCCTCTTAGGAAGCAATGCTACCCATTGTATTGAGTTCCCCTCTAAGATGAGGAAGCTTCTGTTGAGTTGGGTCTCTAGTGAGCTGTTCTGCAATCTCTAATGTGTCTAGAAATGGTGGGAAGCAAGGTTGATGACGGTCCACATTGAACACTTGGTGCAAGCGAAGGAATGGAGTAATGTTGTGCTTCAAAGCATTATTTCCCGAGGCCTTGGTACTGGTGTAAGGACCATGTCAGAGTGGTCTGAGTTTCTGATGGGTTCTGGTAAGGCGTTGTCTCTGCAGATGTAACCAAACTTTGTCACCCACTTGAAAGTTGTGTGGTACCCCTGTGGGTGAGAAGAAGTCGTTCTTGTGTTCTGTCATGACCGTATCCCTTTGTTGCTACTGCTGCATGGAGGAACCCTTCACAGGGGTCATGGATGTAGAAATGATCTTCCCCTTACTTTAGGAGCAAACCATACATAAAATAAATTTCCTAGTTTGTGAGATGAGCTTGATGCCTTTGTTAGTAGTGATCAAAGAGGTGGCGGTATGTAGGGCTACCTCCAGTATCCTGTATAATGAATCACCCAAAGAAATGATGAAAATGTGAGGCCTTGACTCATACAAAGCATGTCGCCTCCACAAGTATGGATGGCTTAATAGCACATCATAGACACCCAGAGGTGTAACATCACACAATACCTCATCTGTGAAGGGCTTGATGTTGTAGGGAAGGTGGTACTGCTGGCGAACTTTGAGATCTCGTCCTTCATGAAGCCACCCGATATTGTACAACTGTAGGTGTGCTATAGTCGATAGATCCAACCACTTCATGACCTTTGCTGAAATAAGGTTCTTTTGGCTGCCACTATCGAGAATGAATTGCAATGGTGAACCCTTCACCCACATCTATGAGTGGAAAAGACATTCCCTCTCCTCTGGATCTTTGGGCTCATTCTTCTAGATCTTGGTAGTGGCAACAATAGTGTTGGGCTCCACATCAATGATCTGCTTACCTTTCCCATTCACCTTGTCGGGTTCTGGCTCAGGGTCGGAACATGCATATGATTCTGAAGCCTTCAACATAGCCACCAGGGACTGCTTGGTCTGACACTCACTTGTGTTATGAGTGGGACTCTTGTGGAACTCACACCACTTTCCCGTGTCTTTCTTTAGCTTCGTGGTGTTGTTCTTTTCTTTCGGCTTCGACAGGTTGTCTTGGGTCACCCCGCCTTGGCTTTGTCCTTTGGGCTTTGGATTTGCAGATCCAAAGTCTCGGTTCTTCTATTTGAACTTTTTCTCGATTTTGACAACGTATCGGTACATCGTGCCGAGCGAGGAGATGTTCAGGAACTCCATCTCTTCCTAGATGTATCTATGTAGGCAGCTGTGGTAATTGAGTACTAAATGCAACTCAGAGTCCTTGATACCCAACTGTGTGCGAAGGGTATGAAATTTTTTTTTGATCTCCGACACATGTTAGTCCTGCCCCTGCCGCAGTGTGGTCCATCTGATGTATTTGTCCTCATAACTTTTGACAAGGTAGTACTGTTCCTTGAGGGCATCCTAGAATGAATCCCAAGTGAGTGTAGCTGAAAATATTGAGCTTGTGCTTTCATCCTTCTGCTCACAGTAGGTTTCCCACTAGTCCTTGACATGAGGGCCTGCTTTGAGAAGAGCAAAAACAATCTTTTCCTGACTCGAAAATTCATGAACTGAAAAATACCCATCTAGCAGATTTAACCATTTATCTGCAACATTTGCATCTATTTGACCCTCAAAGATGGGGATTTCAAAATTAACTTGTACCTTAAAGGTTGTGGTGTTTCCAGAGTAGCTGTTGGAAGCTGATGTGATACCTCTAGGTAGCCGGTGAAGGATCTGCGCAAAGATATCCATCATCGCATTCCTTTGCTACTTGAGGGCTTCTTCGAGCAAGATTTTGATAGGATCTCTTGTGCCCTCATCTTTCTTCTCATCCGCCATGGGAGGCCATCAGGATTTGTGAGGCTGGTCTTGCAAAGGTTCGACCAGTTCAGGCCCTAACTTCTTATATCCCAACCTCATTGGGGACTTGCAAAGAAAAATAGAGAAAAATTAGATCGCTCGAATACCATTGATCTGGATTTAAATGAGAATGCAACAAAATACAGAGATAACCATATACACAAAGATGTAGTGGAAATAATACTTCATTTCATTAAAGGAAAATACTTAAATTAGCTTACAACCAGAAATGGAAATAGACCAGCTAGGGCGATGGTAACTTATCTCTAAGAAGAGATGTGGTGGCTACATGCCTCTGAACTGTGTTACAATGAGGCTCAAAGGCCTATTTATTGTTGAGAAACAATGGAAAACCCTTAACATCCCAAAACCTAACCCTAGGATATTTAACACCAAATTGTGGGCCCTGTTGAGTAAATTGGTACATCAATTTCCCAGGGTCGTAACTTTGGCATATGATATTCGATTAACTTTACAATAGCTCGTTAGAAAGATCTATCCGAGCACTACCACTCTGGGAAGGGAAAAATAATTCCATGGACCCATATTGCCCCCAAATTTCCCAAAAAACATCGTTTAGGGCCTCAAAACGGCTCCAGAAGTTCAAGACCCGAAAAACAGCTAAAAATGGTAAACTGTGCTACAATTTAGGAAACTGAGGAAACTGAAAGAGACAGTTTTGGGGGTCCAAATGGGATAGGTGGAAGGCCACCAACACCCACCTGGAAGCGATGGTCCCCATTGTGTTGAGTTCCTCCTTGAGATGAGGAAGCTTCTGCTGAGTTGGGTCTTTTGTGAGCTGTTCTGCAATCTTTGATGTGTCCAGAAATGGTGGGAAGCATGGTCAACAATGGTCCACTTTGAACACTCGGTGCAGGCAAAGGAATGGAGGAATTTTTTGCTTCAAAGCATTGTTTACCATAGATTTGGTACTGGCGTAAGGACCATGTCGGAGTGGTCTGAGTTTCCGATGGGTTCTGGTAAGGCGTTCTCTCTGCAGATGTAACCAAACTTTGTCACCTACCTAAAACTTGTGTGGTACCCCTGTGGGTTAGGAGAAGTTGTTCCTGTGTTCTGTCATGGCCGTATCCATTTGCTACTATTGCTGCATGGAGGAAACCTTCACGGGGGTCATGGATGTAGCAACGATCTTCCCCTTACATTGGGAGCAAACCAGATAGAAAATAAATTTCCTAGTTTGTGAGATATGCTTGTTGACTTTCTTAGCAGTGATCAAAGAGGTGGCAATATGTGGGGCTACCTCCGGTATCCTGTATAATGAATCACCCAAAGAAATGATGACAACGCGAGGCCTTGACTCATACACAACATGTGGCCTCCACAAGTGTGCCTGGCCTAATAGCACATCACAGACATCCATAGGTGTAACATCACACAATACCTCATTTGTGAAGGGCTTGATGTTGTAGGGAAGGTGGCACTGCTGGCGAACTTTGAGATCTCGTCCTTCATGAAGCCACCTGATACAGTATGGATGAAGGTGTGTTGTAGTTAGTAGACCCAACCACTTCACGACCTCTACTAAAATAAGGTTCTTTTGGCTACCATTATTGACAATGAATTGTAATGGCAAACCCTTCACCCACATCTATGAGTGGAAAATATGTTCTCCCTCCTCTGGATCTTTAGGCTCATTCTTTTGGATCTTGGTGGTGGAAATAGTAGCACTGGGCTTCGCATCAATGATCTGCCTCCCTTGTCCATTCCTCTTGTCAAGTTTTAGCTCAAGGTTAGAACATACACTTGATTCTGAAGCCTTCAACTCGGCCACCAGCGACTGCTTGGCCTGACACTCACTTGTGTTATGAGTGGGACCCTTGTGGAAGTCACACCACTTTCCTATGTCCTTCTTCAGCTTCGTGATGTTGTTCCTTTCTTGCGGCTTCGATGGGTTGTCTTTGGTCACCCTACCTTGGCTTTGTCCTTTTGGCTTTGGATTTGCAGATCCAAAGTCTCGCTTCTTTTGTTTGAACTTTTGCTCAATTTTGACAACATATTGGTATGTTGTGCTGAGCGAGGAGATGTTCAGGAACTCCATCTCATCCTAGATGTATCTGTGTAGACAGCCGTAGTGTTTGACTACCAAATGCAGCTCAGAGTCCTTGATACCCAACTGTATGCGAAGGGTATGAAAAATGTTTGTGAACTCCGGCACATCTTGGTCTCGCCCCTACTGCGGTGTGGTCCATCTGATGTATTTGTCCTCATAGCTTTTGATAGGGTAGTACTACTCCTTGAATGCATCCTAGAATGAATCCCAAGTGGGTGCAGCTGAAAATAGTGAGTCTGTGCTTTCATCCTTCTACTCGCGGTAGGTTTCCAACCAGTGCTTGACGTGGGCGGTTTCTTTGAGAAGAGAAAAAACAATATTTGCCCAACTCGAAAATTCATGAACTGAAAAATATCCATCTAGCAAATTTAACCATTTATCTACAACATTTTCATCTATTTGACCCTTGAAGACGGGGATTTCAAAATTAGCTTGTACCTTAAAGGTTGTGATGTTTCCAGAGTAGCTGTTGGAAGCCGATGCGTCACCTATGGGTAGCCACTAAAGGATCTGCGCAAAGCTATCCATCATCATGTTCCTTTGTTGCTCGAGGGCTTGTTTGAGAAAGATTTTGATAGTATCTCCTACCCCCTCATCTTTCTTCTCATCCGCCATGGGAGGCCATCAGGATTTGCAAGGCTTGTCTTGCAAAGGTTCGACCAGTTCAAGCCCTAACTCCTTATATCCCAACCTCATTGGGGACATGCAAAGTAAAATAGAGAAAAAGCAGACCACTCTGATACCACTAATCCAGATTTAAACATGAACACAACAAAATACAGAGATAACCATATACATGAAGATGCAGTGGAAATAATACTTCATTTCGTTAATGGAAAATACTGAAATATGCTTACAACCAGAAATGGAAATAGACCAGCTAGGGCGATGGTAGCTTATCTCTAAGAAGAGATGTGGTGGCTACATGCCTCTGAACTATGTTACAATGAGGCTCAAAGGCCTATTTATTATTTAGAAACAATGGAAAACCCTTAACATCCCAAAACCTAACCATAGAAGATGAAACGCCAAATTGTGGGCCCCATTTGGGTAAATTGGTACATCAATTTCTTGGGGTCGTAACTTTGGGATACGATCTATGTTTGATGCATACAATAGCTCGTTAGAAATATCTATCCGAGAACTACCACTTTGGGAAGGGAAACATCGGTGCATGGACCCATGTTTCCCCCAGATTTCCCAAAAAATGTCGTTTAGGGCCTCAAAACGGCTCCGAAAGTTCAGGGCACAAAAAACTGCTAAAACTAGTAAACTGTGCTACAGTGTAGGAAACTGAGAAAACTAAAAGAGACAGTTGTGGGTGTCCAAATGGGATAGGTGGGTGGCAACCAACATCCACTTGGATCATTTACAAACTTACCAAGGTCTCCACACACTCAGCTACAAGAGCCTTCCCCTTTCGCCTAAGTACAGGAAATACACTTTTCCTTCCTTAGCACCTTGCCCTTACAATTATTTTATATCAGGTTCTATCTCCTAGACTCACTATGACTCAAATATTTATAGTGTTTCTATTACAATACCATGGATTGCGGCCTATGGGTGAGTCTCAAAACCATCCTATCACTTACCCATACAAGTGGCTAAAGCCCCTTTGACTCTTATTTAACTGTGCGCTTCGCTTCCAAATTTCGTGGAAACTTTACATTCTTTAGAAAACTATAACAAAAATTGCTTAAATTGTCAAACATCGGCCCTGTGGACCCTATCCCAACAAGCCCCCAACACAAATCGGGTGACTCTCCCTCGGGTCACTCAGCTGGCTTCTCTACTTTGTGCTAGAGCTCACTCAAATACTGCTTCAATTCTTCTAGCTCTGTGATGATATGTATTGCAGCTTGCTTCACCTCTTCGAATACTTTTTCTGTAGTCGGTCCCTCGACCACAAGGCACATGGTCCTTTGAGTTTGCTAAAAAGATTTCATTTTCCTGAATAGTCTAAGAAATCTGGATGGCCTCCTCTGTCCACGATTGAAGCCCATCGTTTAACAATGATTATTTTCACTGCAATTCCTCAAATTGTGCTTCTATCATCTTCCCTTCATGTAAGTGTATGAAGCACTAGAGTGGCGCCAAGGTGCACGTAGTTGCCCTGACCTTATCATATTTATGCTGGGGCTCTCTGGTTTTTTAATGAATCTCTACAGGTTAGGGTCCTCCCATAATGTATCCCATAACTCCATGGCATTTACAAAAAGAAAGTCGCAACTAGTGATTGCATTCTCCAAAATAGTCATGTTCTCCTTGATGGGTATGCTACACTACTCCTTGACCTCTCGTGGATTAATCGGCTATAGTTTCATCTGTGGTTCTAATGTTTTCATCTCAAATTCAAAGGTGACATGGCCTATTTCATCTTTCAATTCGCACACTAGATTAGCCAATTTCCTAATCTTTGATGTAACTGCTAAATCATCTGGAATATGTAACTCTGGGACTGAATTACATGCCCATGTAATTGCTGCTTCCAGGCTCTAATGTTGCACTACTAGCTCTTCATTTTCCTTTAGGGTCAGAGCCTTCTCAATGAATATCTACTCATTGTTCAACTTAACCTCGCTAATCATTGCTAGTGTGCATTTCTCTCTTATTTGAAGCTCGTCCAAGGCCCCCTGATGAAGCGCATGGAGGGTCTGAAGTGGCAGCGTGGCTAAATTCACACCCATGCCTTTGATATCTCTGAGTTGGGAGTGGTCTTCCTCTGATTCTACATGTACTATATCTTCTGGTAAGGATATGACTCTGAGGTCCAGAGTCCTTTCTTTCTCCAAGAGGATCTTACTCACTTGCTGCAGGCTTGCTTGAACCCCGCTCTCTTGTCCAATGCTCGCCTAAATTCTTCCAGCCTAGATCTACAACTCATGCAGATCCTTCTCGAAATTCCCCAGTATCTGCATGTATTGTTTTTCACATTGTTGCCATAGTTATGTTGTTGTATCATGGACACTATCCTCAATCTCATCCAAGTCCCCCTCATTGAGGACAATTGGGTCAATGTGCACTTGCTTGTCTGATTTTTTGCTTCTTCCTTGGCTCGATAGTTGTCTCCTTTAGCCACTTTGACAACCTAAAAGCACTGCTCTGTGAGTAACGCCTGTGTCCTTCCTACTAAGATTTCTCATGCTCTTTGGTACGTTGGGAAGTCGATGCTTCAACTTCCACTGTGTCCTTTCTTCTGGTGTGCTCTTTCTCAACATGCTCCTTTTCAATAGCTTCCTGAGTAGCAACTTCTTTCTTCCTCTACTTGGCGAACACCCACGTCACTGCCTGTGTTACTTCTTTTCATTTTTGCATAGTTGTCATCTACATGATAGAGCTTTCTCTGCCCTGACTGGTACCTGCACCAACATATGTGGGTTGTTTCCACTCCGCTGGTCAACTCCTCACAATCTCCTACACATATATGTCCAAAAATAGGTATGGAAACTTGTGTTAGATCTTCTTGGAATCTCGCCTTTCCTGGATAGAGAAATTATGAAATTCATCCTTAAAGTCCATGAAGGCCCTCAACTACTCGAACAAGGTTGGAGATAACCTTGGCCATTGACGTATTACTATGCGGAGGTCCATTTCAACGAAGATCAAAAATACCTTTGATTTCATGATCCTCTTTGGATCCTTCATCGCCCACAAGAAAGCCAACTTTGCTGCCTCCGGTAAGTCTTCTTCCTATGGAGGAAACTGACTATCCTTCGACAATCACCATGCTACTAGTAAAACTAGAAATGAGATCTAGGCATAGTGAAATGCCTTTCTATCCTCTTGTGCTTTGCAGAAGTTCACTAAGAATTATTTACATAGGTATTGTGCCTAGTTGTACTACATGCCCTTCATGCACTATGCAGCCAAATTAACAACTAGAGTCGGAAACTCATCCTCGTGACATTTCCTCATGATCTTCCCAGTTAAAATTTGAGTGGCAAACTACACTGCTTGGTCTTGAATTGAGTAGATAGAATATGTGTGCGACTTCTTGATCAGCCCAAATTTAGTTTTCACTCTACTTTCCAACTCCTTTTCTTTACTCTTTCCTCCAAATTCCTTTGTTGGGTCCACCCCTTTATAGGGAAGCTTAGTAATTCTATGAATAAGTATATCAATTATAGGGATGGGTTTGCCTAGCCACAAGTACCCATCGTGCACCAGCACGAGCAGCTGGTGCACAGAGACAGTGTTGATAATCAACCAGTGGAAGTGTGGTATGCAAAGCATATGCAATAGCCTGGCCTGCTCGATGCCTTTGATGCATCTCATGGGTTCTAGCCTTGTGACACCAGTTTCTTTATAATAAATCTTGGTCATTTATTTATTGGTGGCCAAGTGAGGGAATTTCTCATGGTCAGCGAGATCCCAATACTCCATATTTAACACCAAGATTCATGCTAAGAGTGCGCCTTCAAAAACTACCTCTTTTGGTAATACTGGTGTAGAGACCATGAATTTTCCTGAATGTGGGTCCTTGGTCACTTTTTCTTTCCCTTTGTTTGGAGGGGTATATGTTAGGAGCCTTGTGATAGGATCTCCCTCCTTAGCATCTACTTCCTCAACCCGATCGCGGAGTTCCTCTACCTCCAAATCCATTGGTTCCTTTAGCTCTTTTGCCTTGTCCTTCCTCTCTTTCTGTCAAATCTCCAGGTTTCTTCATCAATGACTGCTTCACTGGTACAAGTTTGTTCAACTTCTCCTTAGTAGATGATTTTTTGTCCTAGGTGACCTCGGTGCCATAGGAACTGAGAGCATAGCTTTCATGGACATAACTTCAAGGGTCTTTGCTTGAGAGACCATGGCTTCAGAACTTACTGGAGCAGACATTTGTTCAAGAATAAGTTGTTGGCTATACTCAGGCTGTTTCACTAATGCTGGACTGAAAACCAAATCCTCCCAAACCTCTCGATTCATATAGCAAAAACAAGAGGGCTTATACCAATTTATTTGAAAGTGAAGTGATCTTCGATAGACCAACATTCCCAATATATAAGTGAATTTGAATTCAAATATGACCATTCCCTCCATTTTATGATCATAAATGCCTCTTTGGCAGTATATCTCCAAATATTTTCACCATAAATGTCACCTACCTGTTCCTCCTAATGAGACTTTTTCTATCAAATCATGAATAGTGAATTCAACGACTACTTTTGGACCTAACTGTGTGGCACCACCCACTGTGGTGCAACTCACTCATCACAGCTCCATTCATCACAACTTCATATGTCGCAGCCTCTTCCATAGTACTCTTGTCATCCATCACATAGCCACCTTATTGTAGTTTCCTTCTCTTCAGGCAGTGTAGTTTATAGTCTCGCTCTCCCTTGCAACTGCTTAGAGTTCTAAGGCTGTCCTGCTACCATATAGTCATTGCACAGGGGCAGGATCTTGTGTTTACGAATTCAACTGACTTCCATTCACCCTTCCCAAGAACACTTCACCGTTTAGCTTCATGAGCTGAATGGTGCCACCATCCATGATTTCCTTAACAACATATGGCCCTAACCATTGCATTTGAAATTTTTCCAAAAACTTTGTGAACTTGTTGTCATATAGTAACACCAAATCATTCACCTTGAAAGTGCACAACTTAATATACATATCATGTTAGGCCTTTTCTCATTCCTTTTGCAAATGCTGGTGAAATCCTGTAAGAAAGTGATCTTCTTCTAGCTATAGTAACTACACAAGTCATGCCTCCAAGGTCTCATGATCTGCCATCTCTGTCAAAGCTGCAATAAGTAGGCTTGGCATAACATACTCCATAGGAATTACTGCCTCAATCCCATATACCAACATAAATGGAGTTTGTCCTGGCAACTTCTTTCAGGTCATTCGATATGCCCATAGAAGTGCTGGTATGTGCACGTCCCAGTCATTCCTCAGTGTGTTGAAAATCCTTGTCAATGCATTCTCCATAATCTTAATGAATGCTTCCTTAGTACCATTGGCTTGGGGATGATATGGCGTATTATTTTTATTGTATACCTGGAATTCTTCAAGCATCGCGCTTATTTTTTTGATGAAAAAATATGTACCCCAACCACTCATAAATACCTTAGGTAACCCAAACCATGTTAATAGATACTCAAGCAAGAACTTCACAGCAATGCAAGCATAACAATCCTTCACTAGCTATGCTTCTTCCCACCTTGTTAAGTATTATGTTTTAGTAATAATATACCGCGTGCTCATCTTCTTTCCTCGTGGCTATATCGGTCCTATAAAATCAATAGCTCACTTATCAAATACTTGTAATGACACCTAAGGGTTTAGGGAATTTTCATCTATTTGCGAAGGCTTTCCCATCCTTTGGAAAGTATCTCGTGCCTTGCATTATGCGTTAGAATCCTAGTGTAAAGTTGGCCACCATACCTGCACACAAAATCTTCTGCGTAGTCGCTTTTCCTGCATAGTGTCCTCCTGTCACTCCCCCATGTACTTCGATGAGGATACTAGCATGCTCAAATTTTGGAACATACCTTCGTAGTATTTCATTTCTTCCAATCTTATACAAGTGACCTGAAATCACCAAAAAATCCGTGGAGCAGACCACTAGTTCCTTCTTTTGCTGAGTGGAATACCCTTTCGGAGCTATACAAAAGGTTAAAAGCTAAATGATATCAACAAAATGGTTATTCGCAACATGCGCAAAAAAGAGCTATGCATACAAAAAAAATTCCTCCAAACTATTTGGTTCTTCACCCATTTCAATCCTTGATAAGTGATCTGGTCATGCATTCAGCCTTCTAGGCTTCACAATTACTTCAAAGTCATACTCTTGAAACAACAATAACCATCGGCAGATTTCCCACCCAATACAGGCTTAGTGACCAAGTAATTCAACATGAAGTGATCTATATACATTTTAAAATGAGCACCCAACAAACAATGCTAATACTTTTGCAACACGTAGACCATCGTCATCCCTTCGCGCTCTATAGTGGAATAATTCTTCTCATCCTTTGACAACTTTCTGCTCGCAAAAGCTATCGAATGATTGATTTCTCTTTCTCCTGCCTGTGTCAATATTGCTCCGAGCATAATGCAAGAGGCATCCACATGCACATGGAATTATTTCTTCCAATCCAGGAACATCAAGATTGGCATAGTCACCATATTCTCCTTCAATACGTCCAGCTTGCACTGACATTATTCATTCCAACAAAACATCGCATCTTTCTTCAAGAACTTTTCCATTGACACGGTTATCTGAGCATAAGCCTGGATAAGCTTCCTGTAATACCCAATGTGCCCCAATATTATGTGTAGATGATTTACATTCTTGGGAACTTCCAAATTCACAATCACAGTGATCTTCATAGAGTCCACCATCAATCCTTGCTTACATACTATATGACCAAGAAATATTCCAAAGGGAACGTAGAATATGCACTTCTTCAAGTTCAGCACGATTTTATATCTACAACATGTATCCAACATAATACGCAGAGTTGCAACATGGTGTTTCACCAATATGAACATAGTCCAATCATTAAAATAAACCTCCAAAAATTTGTGAATAAATTCCTTAAACATCGTGATTACTACCCTAGAGAAGATTGTAGGTGCACCATTCAGTCTGAATGGAATTATTGTAAATTGAAAGCAACCCCACTTTGTTGCAAAGGTTCCCTTACTTCAATCTTTCAGTGTGATCTTTATTTGATGGTATCCTAAAAATCCATTAGCAAATGAACAAGCCTCCTGTCCAACAACATTCTCTAATACTTCATCTATAAACGGTGTTGGAAATGGATCATGCAAACATGCATCATTCAGTTTTCTTAGGTCTACACATATCCTAATTTTTCATTTCTATTTCTTTTCTTGGACAACCATCGGGCTTACGAAATAATTTTCCTCTATTGGCTCAATAAGTCTGACTTCTAGCATCTTATCAAGCTCTTGGCACAGCTTTTCGTTATACTTCGGATTGAGTCGATATAGTTTTTGTTTGACGGGCTTCACGTAAGGTTTCAAAGTGATTTTCATTACACCCAAATATCCTACGATCCCCTTCATTTCTAAGAACTTTGTTGGGAATAGATCTTGGTAGTCGCATAGTAGTTTGGCCACCTTATCGACTGTATCTTTGTCCCAATAGTCTCCTATCTTCACGAACTTAGGCACCACTTTAGATCCAATATTTACTTGTCTATTTTTCAAAGGCTTTGATATATCCAGGTTCTCTTCTTTCAGTCCTCATACTTCACCTTGTCCTTCTGTCTCTCAAATTTTAATATTCTATGAGTCTTCTTCTTCCTCTTCAACAGTCACATTATAAAATTCCATTGCATGGCGCAACTGTGTACTCCAATCTGGCTGAGTCCATTCTACTGGTTCCTTGGGGGTTCTAAATATAACATATTTTATCTCCTAGAGCACTTCATCAATGCATTCAAACCCATCTCCAAAGTTGAACGTTAATAAAAAACTCTATCTGAATATGTCCTATTTAGTTGTATGATGGCAAATATTTGTTTCCAAATACCATTTCATTGGGATCGTATCTAAGGTATGACAAAAAATGTGCACCCATTCTAGTTGTGGCTTCACTCCTCGGGCCTTACTCCACCACGCCAAATGATCGCAAGGGTCATCTTGCCAATTGTAATTCTTAGTCATCATGGTGTTAGCATACCCAAACCTTAATATCATTATTATTATATATTCCTTCCATCCAGCGAAGCTCTTCTTGTGCATACCCCACCAAGGGGCAGGCGCAGTGTGCAGTGGCAATTCTAGTGCTTGGAAGCGATGTTATTTAGGTACTTCCCTTTTAAACTCATCCAAAAACATATCAACAACATTCAAACCATCATATTATGGAAGCTTTCTTACCTCAGTTGAAACACATTGTAGTGATTTGGTCATCATATTACACTAGAGTGTAGATACTTCGTGCAACCAATTATGCCAGTACTTGAGCTCTTCATCTGAGTTTGAGGTATAGGAACTATCCCTATCCCTCGAAATTCATCCATCAAATGTAGGATTGATCCAATATTCATCTCGCATTATGATCTTGTATATCTAATTTAGATCACCATCATCCTCCACATAATCATAGACAGGTTCAGTATAGCGTGCTCCCTTAGTAGGGTCTAGTGGCACTACAACCCTGAGTGCCTTTCTTTCGAAAGTAATTTTCCACTTCTTCAAGTTGAATACTACTTCCATATCAAAATCCTAGTCAATTGCTAATAGGATAGGGTACAGGTTACTATCATCCACTATTTCAATGACCTCAAATTTAGCCAGTCTTCTCACACCCTCGATGTATACCATTACACCATATAAGCACCTCATTGGAATAATCTTTTGTTGATTAGCCATGCGCAACTGAATATGATCCCACTGCAGTGTAGGTCTCCCCATCTTATCCCATGTCTGCTTAGGCATGATATTTGCATCAAACCCCAGATCCAAGATTACTTGGTCCATTTCGTATTCTCATATTGATTCCATCAGCCTCATTTCATGCCTCGTTCGCTTCTTATGCTTACCGAGCCTCCTCATAGTGTACTGTTCAGTAGGGGTCTTCTCTTTATTCACGCACTTGTCGATTAGCTCTTACATCCATTCTACTTCTTTCTTATCACACAAAAACATCATACATGTATTTAGAGAAGCGGCTAACAATGAGGGATCTACATCTTGCACTTCATTGTTCCCAGTAGGTTTCTCTTGACTCCCTGACATAGAGGCTTTAGCAAAATTATTTTTAGCAGCCCTCCATAAAAGTTTCTTTAGCTCAGTTGAGGTCAAATCCAACTTCCTTTTTAGCAGCCTTGCGCACCCATCCCTTGGTCTCTAGTTGTTTTCCCTTATATTCATTAGTTTCAATACAATTGCACTTCACTATATTAACATTATGATCTTCTTCACACAGTTCCACCCTCATCATTTGAATTTTCTGCGTAGGTTGTTGGGGTCGCATCTTCTTTTCTTGTATCTTTGCTATAAGGGTTAGACAATCTTCTATTACAGGGTCAAAATATTTACAATACTGATATGAACGATGCATGGGGTTTGGACAGTCACGTGCAAAATGTCTAGCTTTGCCACAATTATAACAGATCACTTGTCGATGACGTCTACTAGACCCTCCTCCTCTTCCTCTTCCACAACCTTGGAATCCTCCAAACTCTCCACCTACTCTTGAGGTTGATTCTCTTCCCGCATTCAATAGGTAGGGGTTCTATCCATCATCAATTCATAACTTTGATAATGGCACTCATCATGACCCACAACTTGCAGAAATTGCAAAACAACTATTGAGGAGTTTGTACAAACTTTTGTAGTAAATGGGAATTATCAGTTGCATGTTGTCCTATAACCTGACAAATAGTGCACCATGGTGTAGCTCCCACACTCAGCCCAATGATATTTTTTGGCTTCAGGGGGATAGGCCCTCCCCCTATAAGATAATTATGATAAACTGGGAAATAGTCTTTAGGATGCCCATGGCCCTTCCATTTCAAGCACCAAACCTCAACACGCACTTCAGGCTGGGCTTCCTTTACTTTCTTCAGGCTCTGCAACTCCAAGTGAATGCTTTCTAGTTGTGAGTGAATCTGTTGCACTCTAATTTTTGCATCCTATATTGGTGAGGCTTCTAACCTCATCGTGATTTATATGGCTTCTGTGCATTGCTATCTTTGGTTGTGACAATGACAATCTTAAATGTGGTAAGAGTGACATGAAATACCAGTCTTGATGCTCTGAATTTGAGGTCACCATATTGGCATGCCTGACAAGGGATTTCAATCTTTGGTTGAAATCCCAGGATGACTCATCTATACTTTGTCGAATTTATTTCAACTTAGTTACCAATTGTGCCTCCAACTTAGGCTTTCTAAATTCTTTATTCAGTGCATGTTGAGTTTCTGCCAATGTTGCATTGGGGTTATCAACGCAATACTTGATATATCAGGTTAAATCTTGGTATTGTAAGGTCGTGACTAGCTATGCTTTCTTGATGTTATCATCTGTAATCTGTTGTGTCATCCACACAACTCTTGCAACAAACCAGAACTATTTGGGGTCTTCACTCCCCACCCCTTTAAAAAATGGCATCTTCATTGCATTCACCATATTGAATGGTGGAAGAGGAGGTGGAGGTGGAGGTGAAGGTGTTGGCATATGAGGTGGAGGTGGAAGTGGAGGCGAAGTGAAAGGACGAGGTATCCTTGGGATACCTTACTTAATCAACTATTCTAGACTTTGCAAGGTAGTTAGCACCATCCCTTTGTCCTCACTAGAAGGGGATTCAATTAGTGGACTGTACTCTGAGCTCATTCCTTAATCTCTTATAAATAATTTCCCACTTCACGTAGCTCCAAACATCAATGTAATTGCATAACTCTCTTTTCACATAAAAACATTTTAATCCACGTTTTCAATGACTTAAAATACTTACCTCGCGGTCCCTTGAATATCCTACATTTGGCTCCGCTATAACTGATAGTTCTATCAATTGCAAGCTCAATCACAAAGCTTCAAAGTGTGCAATAATCCATTAATCCATGGCCTGCGTGATGTTTCTTTCTAATGCTTCCAGACATCACACCAATTCTAGAGTGCACACTATAGGTCCATCAAGCCTCCATGTCCCCTGACTATCTGCCAATCTAGACAGCCACTCATGTAGTGTATCAAGGAAGAAACAAAAGAATTCTTTGGTTTCATCTACATACAAATATCTCCGCAGGCACTACTCCTTGGAAATTTAGGTCTCCTCTTCTTTTGAGCCATAAACATGTGCAATTTCTGTTCAATCCACTTCTCAATCTCTTTCTTCATAGGAAACCACTTATTCAAGATCACACATCTGTTAGATAGATTATGGTCTCAGCAACAAAAACCATTTGTTGGCTTAAGGGGGCCTGACCTAGGTTCAAATTTATTTGTGCCAACCAACAAACCCTAACTACTTTCCCTTTCAGGAAAAACCTGTGTAGCGTAGGCTGTAGTCTCACATGAATGAGTATTGGGGGATGCTAGAACCAAGTTTCTGCATCCAAAGACCGTGTGATGTGTAGCCTTAAGCCCTTATAGCTTAGTTTGTGGAAATCTATACCTTCCTACTATTCATTATTGCAATTTTATCCAATTGACCTCTAGGTCCTCGCAAAGGCATATGATTGTGCTTATTAGACATAAAAGAGGTCAATTTGTGACTTCCGCTGAATAAATAGCATCCCTAGATCTATCTTCATGTAGATCTCCCCATTTCAAATAGTTATAATAACATATTTATCTAATAACTTTGTGAAAATAGTTCATTACACTTTTCATGCATAGACATTAAAGATCCAACATATTAGTGCAAACAATACACTTTAAAATAGATCATTGAGAAAAGATGCATAAACTTCAACAGAAATGAGAAAAAGGCACAGATGTAATAGATTCGATCCAAAACAGTCTTTATTAGATTTAGCATTCAATTACAGACTCTTTTCCACCCTGTGCACCTAGTTGTAGGGGCCTGCGCACTCAACTGCGGACTTACCAAGCTCTCTACACACTCAGCTGTGGAATTACCAAGCTCTCTCCGCACTCAGTTGTAGGAGCCTTCCCCTTTCACCTAAGTATATGAAACATAATTTTCATGCCTTAGCACCTTGCCCTTACAATGATTTTCTATCAAGTTCTATCTCCTAGACTCGTTATGTCTCAAATATTTATAGTCTCTCTATTACAATACCATGGCCCATGGCCTATGCGTGAGTCTCAAAACCATGCTATCACTAACCCATAAAAGGGGCTAAATCCCTGTTGACTCTTACTTAACTGCATGCCCCGATTCCACATTTCATTGGGACTTTACATTCTTTACAAAATTATAACAAAAAATTGTTTAAATTGTCAACAATTGGCCCTAGGGACCCTATCCCAATAGGCCCTTGCCAACAGAACCATTTGTTGGCTTAAGGGGGCATGAACCAACTTTAGAGTTATTCATGCCAACCAAAAAAACCCTAATTGTTGGCCCTTTTGGCATCAACCTGCATAGTGTAGGCTACAGTCTCATCAGAAGCAGTATTTGGCGATGCTAGAACCAGGTTTTTGCATCCATAGACTGTGTTATGTGTATCATGCAACCCTTATAGCTCAGATATTCCTTCAAATAGATTTATACCTTCCTACTATCTGCTACTGCAACTCTATTCAATTGACCTCTAGGTCTTCACGAAGGTACATGATCATGCTTATCAGGAATACAAGCGGTAGATTCATGATTTTCACTCAGTAAATAGAAACCCTAGATATTCCTTTGCATAGATCATCCCTTTCCGAACACTTATAAATAACATATCTATCTAATATCTTCACGAAAACAATTCATTACACTTTTCATGCATAGACATTAAAGATCCAATAGATTTGCATAGAAAATACACTTTAAAATAGATCATTGAGCGAAGATGCATAAACTAAAATAGAAATGAGAAAAAGGCACATATGCAATATATTTAATCCAAAACAATCTTTATTAGATTTATCATTCAATTACAGATGCTTTTTCACCTCGTGCACCTAGCTGCAAGGGCCCATGCACTCAGCTGCAGACTAACCAAGGTCTTCACACACTCAGCTGCAAGAGCATCCCCTTTCACCTAAGTATAAGAAACAAACTTTTCCTGCCTTAGCATCTTCCCATTTAATGATTTTCTATCAAGTTCTATCTCCTAGACTCGCTATGAATCAAATATTTATGGCCTTTCTATTATTATACCATGGCCCGCAACCTATGGGTGAGTCTCAAAACCATCCTATCACTTACCCATACAAGGGGCTAAATCCCCTTTGGCTCTTGCTTCAATGCACAATCTACTTCCACATTTAGTGGCAACTTTAAATTCTTTACAAAATTATAGCCAAAAATTGCTTAAACTATAAAAAATTGGCCCAAGGGACCCTATCCCTACAAGAGTGGTGTATGGTGATCTTTGCAACTCATATCATAACCTCTTGATATATTCTTCTAAGGTTTCATGTTCCTTAAATGTCAATTTGAATATTTCTTCCTCTAGGTCTCAGGATTGGCAATAATCTTCATATTTAGTAAGGAAGGATTGTTTCATCTGGTCCCATGAGTCAATAGTACTGCCTCCTAATCCCATGAACTAAAGTAGTGATTCTTGTTATACAAAATCTATGACAATGGACATAAGTGTTTATCCTAGGCCTAGTGTACTGACCTAGAACAACAGAAAGAAAAAGGCACAATGTCTTCCTTAAAGTAATTGAATGATTGGATGAAGCCTACCTAGAATTTGTCTCAGGATTCACTACTTCCTCTTGTTGTAAACTCAAATCCTAGCTTCAAATATTATAATTAGAACCTACACAATCAAACAACACAAGCCAAAGATCTATGACATCTATGTAGCATAATCCAATCACTTCATTCAATAGATCGACATGGTATTGAAATACATGAAAAGTACTTTACCCTTTGTATTAACAAAAATGGAGAGATTGACAACAAAAAATAGGAGTTTATCTTGTAGAAGAGCTCCCCAAGTTGACTTATCATTTCTTTGCCACAAATTATGCCTCTATGTCACCCTAATGCATGGAATAATGACTCTCAGACTAACAACATGAGGGTAGAATCAATCTCCAAAAGCTAACCCTTTGCCCATGGATGGTTGTAAATATATAGATGAGGGAGGTATTTCATGAATTCTTATCCATTTACCAATCTAGGCTTAAGATCCACTTGAGATGGGAGGATAAGCTCAAGGGATAGGAGGTGAAAACTCCAAGGTAGGATTATATAGGATTCGAGACTCTTATCTAAGGTATATGGTTGAAACAACCTTAGAAAGCTTCTGGAAGAGGAAGCTTCGAGATTCTTTTTATTTTTCCTAAATTTATAGAATCAGTTCACCCCCAAGATTGAGAAACCTACTGATGATCAACGCAGGTGTAGAGAAGGTCAACCTAGAGTTCAAATATGGTTCATAGAGGGACAGGGTGCACTTTGCCTTAAAATCTTGGAAATGCAGTAGTTTGGGTTAGAAACTCATATTCAAGAGATTCATGCTTAGGGATTTTTGTAGGGATGATGAAAATATGTTGAAGGATGTGAATTGGTCCCATTCGAATGCCTGTCAACTAGACGGAAGAAAATGTCCTATAGCAATTTTCCCCATAAAGTGCAAATTCAGAAATGACAAGTGATGACTGAAATTCTTTGCCTTGTGACAAGTAAGGATCAAGAAAAAATTGCGAGATCATCATCTGTTACAGTAAATTTACATCATGATATCTTTGTCGAGGGAGGCATACCCATGTTGAGCACATAAGTTAACATTACATGTACAATGACAAAAAGACATGTCCATAAATGACTAATGGTGGACCTATGACTGGATGACTATCTGTATGATCATAGCCATCATACATTGTGATCTTGTATTACTCCATAAATCATAGCCCAAATATATGAAAATATATCTAGGGTCTTCTATCTCATTTACATGACCAACCAATGTACAAGTCTAACCATGTGAATTAATGAGCTGAAGTTCAACATGGTAGACACCATTTTATTATTGACCAATAATTTAATTTGTTAATAGATGCGATAGAAACCACTGATGATGTTAATGCCTATCACGGTACTCTAGTACACTATGTATGGTGTGAATGAATGAGTTTATTTTGAAGACCACACATAATCATGCAGTTGAAGACTAATGATGTAAACCTAACATGGAGAGTGAGGAAACCTGCCATTAGTGTATGCAAGAATCAAGGTACCAAAGGGGAGTTTCTAAGTAAAATTGCTAGATAATTAGTCGATGTCGATAGGAAGGGACTCAACACAGGAGGGACATGATGTATCTACCATCAATAACATGAAATAATTATGATTATTTCAAACAAAATGATCAGAATGATGTTGATCAGAACTAGATCATGAACAATAGACATGGAATGCAGGCTTAAGAGTATTGTAGCAGATATCGACTAAATGACTTCTCTTGACCACAACAATGACACTAAAATGAAGTTGGTAGCATTGAACCAAAACCAAAATAGAGGCTTTGAAAAGGTATAATAAACTCAAAGATAGAAAAATTTCGCAACCCAGCATCTATGGATATGAAGTGGAAGAGTGTCATGTTCAAGAGCGAATTGATGCTTTTAATAAGTGGAGTATCTCTTTTTCCCAATTTCCCCAATCATTACTAGTGACTATCTCTTTATTTTTGACAATATTGAGGAGGATAACATATGCTTCATTTGTAAGTTCTTCATTCAGATGAGTCCCTCCGAGTATATTTAACAAACCCATAGAAGGAGTGGTTTGGTCTCATTGTCATCAAAGATTCAATCGTTGTTTGATGTTTTTATGAGTCTAGTGAAGGTGAAAACTCGAAATATTTTTCATGTTTGGAGATTTTGAAAAAGAGGTGAAAAGGAAAACTCTAAATGTTTGTTTTTTTGTAGATATTCTCTCTAGTCTCAAAAGGTGGAAAATAATACTCAGAATATCCTCTTAACCATGTTCGACTAAGGTATTCATTTTCCATAAATAGTCTATCTTAGTCTAGAAAAGGGCTAAAATTATATTGAGTAGACGTATTTTCATTTAATTTAATGAGTTCGAAAGACAAGTGCTTGGAAATATTTTCATATTTTTTGATTTTGAATAGAGTTGAAATAAGACTCCTCCAGGAGGAACAAGTGGTATAAATGGGTAGCAATTGTTTCTGGCCATGATGGAACTGCTCAAAAAATAAAGAGGTGAAGAGGTTGGCTAATAAGACCACTTATCGTAGTGTTTCCCCAGGAAAGGGTAAAATAACCAAGTGAAAGCATATGATGAGGAAAACAGATGGTAACAATGGAAAGAGAAAACCAAGGCTCATCTCGAAAAAACAGACTAGTAAAAAATGGAAATCACAAGAGATAGGATGATAATGGTTTCATTTTTACATAAGCTTGAAACATGAGAAAATATGCTTGAAATTTCTTGAAGATGGTTTCATTTTTTTCACAAGCTTGAAACATGAGAAAAAATAATTCTTGAGAGTGGTTTCTTTTTTACACAATCTTGAAACATGTAGAAACTATGCTTGAAATAAGTTTGCATATCCCTAGCATAATTTGTTATGTAGAATCTATGATTGCAGACAGAAGTGTCTTCCATAGGCCTGGTAGACTGACATAGAACAACAAAAATAAAATGACACAATGTCTTCCTTAAAGTAATTGAATGATGGGATGAAGCCTACCTGGAATTTGTTGCAAACTTCGCTCCTTACTCAACTTGTATGCTCCAATCCTAGCTATTATTGCTACAATTAGAACCTGCACAATCAAATAGCACAAGCTAAATATCTACAACATCTATGTAGCATAATATAATCACTTCATTCAATAGATCAACATGGTATTTAAATACATGAATTTATGACATCATATGTAGGAAAAACATCTACTCTTCGTATTAATAAAAATGGAGAGAGTTACAACAAAAAATAGCAGTTGATATTGTAGAATAAATCCTCAAGTTGACTTATCCTTTCCTTGCCACAAATTATGCCTCTATGTCACCCTAATGCATGGAATGATGACTCTCACAGTAACAACATGAGGGTAGAATCAATCTCCAAAATCCAACCCCTTGCCCTTGGATGGATGTAAATATATAGATGAGGGAGTTAGTTCATGAATTTTCATCCATTTACCAATCTAGGCTTGAGATCCACTTGAGATGGGAAGATAAGCTCAAGGGATAACAGGTGAAACATTCATGGTAGGATTAGATAAGATTCAAGACTCTTATCCAAGGTAAATTGTTGAAACAATCTTATGAAGCTTCTGGAAGAGGAAGCTTTAGGGTTATTTTTATTTTTCCTAAATTTCTAGAATCAACACACCACTAAGATTGAGCAACCTGCTGGTGATCAACACATGTGTAGAGATGGTCAACCTAGTGGTCAACGCTAGTCCCTAAAGGGCCAAGGTGCGGGCCTTAAAATATTGGACAATAGTTAGGGTTAGAAACGTAGGGATTCAAGAGAGTCATGCTTAGGGATTTGTGTAGGTATGATGACAATATGTTGAAGGATGTAAATCAGTCCTATTTAAAGCCCTGTTTACATATGTGACAAAATGGCCTATAACATATCTCCCCCTAAAGCATAAAGTCAGAAATGAAAGTTGATGGCTGAAGTTATTTACCTTGTGACAAGTCAAGATAAAGAACATTCGATGAGATCATCACTTGTTAGAATACATTTACGTCATGATATATTTTTTGAGGGAGTCATACCCATGCTTAGCACATAAGCACAAGTACAATGACCCAAAGACATGTCCACGAATAAATAATGGTTGACCCATGACTAAATGATTTTTTGTATAATCATAGCCATCATACATTGTGATATTGTATTAATCTTGAAACCATAGCTCGAATGGATAAAACTAGATCTAGGGTATTCTATCTCGTTCACATGACAAACCAATGTATGAATCTAACCATGTGAATTAATGAGCTTAAGTCAAACATGGTGGACACCATCTGATTACCAGCCAATGATTAAGTCGTTAAAATATGTAAGAGAAACCACCAATGATGTTAATGGATATATAGGTACTGTAGTACAATCCATATTGTACGAATGAATGAGTTGATGTCAAGCAGCACACAAAGTTTTTTGGTCAAAGGCCAATGATGTAAACCTGTCACTAAAAGTGAGGACACCTTCCATTGATGTATGCAAGCGCCAAGTTACCAAAGGGGTGATTTCAAGCCAACTTCTTGGATAATGAGTGGATGTCGAAAGGAGGTGACCTATCCCAGGAGGGCCTTGATGTATCCCCCATCAACAACATAAAATGGGTATGATTATTTGAGATAGAATGATAAAAATGATTCTTATATGGAACTGGATCAGGAACAACATACATGGAATAAATTATTAAGTGTATTATAGCAGATATTGACTAAATTACTTCTCTTGAACATAGAGGCAACACTGAAATGGAGTTGGAAACATTGACCAAAACCAAAATGAATACTTCCAAAAGGTATGATAAACCAAAACAAAAGCAGATTTCCCAACCCAATAGCCACAAAGATGAAGTGGAAGAGTTTCATGTTTAAGAGAAACTCATTGCCATTAACAATTGGAGTATCTTTTTTTCCCAAATTCCCCAACCATTACTGGTCAATACCTCTTTATTTTTGATAAGATTGAGGATGATAACATATGCTTGATTTGTAAGTTAATCCTTTAGAAGAATCCCTCTGAGTATATTTAATGAACCCAAAGGAGTGGTTCAATCTCATCATTATCGACGAGTCCATCATTGTTTGATTTTTTACGAGTCCAAAGAAGGTGAAAACTCGACATATTTTTCAGTTTAGAGAGTTTGAAAAATAGGCAAAAAAGAAAACTCCAAAGTTCCCTATTCATAAATATTCTCTTGAGTTCGAAAAGTTGGAAACCAATACTTAGGAGAACCTCTTAACCATGTTCAAATAAGGTATTAATATTTCATAAATAGTCTATCTCAGTCTAGAAAAGGGTTAAACTTATACTGAGTAGACGTATTTTCATTTACTTTAAAAATTTCAAAAATACAAGTGCTCGACAATATTTTCATATTTTTGGATTTTGAAGAGAGATGAAAGAAGAATCCTCCTAGAGGAACGAGTGGTATAAAGGAGTAAAAACTGGTTCTGGTCATGATGGAGCTGATCAAATCAAATAGAGGTCAAGAGGTTGGCTAATAAGATGTTGGCTTAGGTGGTCTTGACCCAGGTTCAGAGTTAGTTGCACCAACCAACAAAACCCTACACTACTGGCCCTTTCGGCAATAACCCACATAGCGCAGGCTACAATCTCACCCGAAGTAGTATGGGGGGATGCAAGAACAAAGTTTCTACATCGAGAGGCTAGTGTGATGTCTTATAGTGCCTTCGATCTACCTTCGCGCAGATTGATAACTCCTAGGGAATGTTACAGCAACTCAGTTAAAGCGACCTTCATGCAGAAATTTCACATGTAGAACAAACCGATATATGCAATGTCCTAAAGCATAATATTTGTTCTACTTCTACAAAACATTAAGCGGAAGCATAATCAAATTCATGAGCAACAGAAGTAGAAACATGCATAACTGATCAAGAGAAATAATCACACATAACACAAGATATATCCAGGGGAAAGCACCAGCATAAAACGCCATCCATGTATTATGAATCAAGTGTAGATCCTCAACAACATACAAAAAGAATCAACTCAATAGCTATCTTGTTCTCTCTATAATCAGAATATCCTGATGATCTTCAATCAGAAGATGAAAATCATGCACTACCTAGGCCTCATTATATAGGCTGAAAATTCGCCTAATCATACCTGTTGTCACCTCAGATCCACCTCCGTAGTCATAGAAGAAAATAGATTTCTTCCTCATGCAAGGAATACTTACTAGAAATATCATAGCATCTGATAGTACACTGTCCCTCATCTGATCTCAACTAGGTCTTTGTCTGAACTGCCATGCATCAGTTATCCAAGAGTGAATTCTCAGTTATCTAAAATAATAGTTGTCACATGCTTGCAAGCATTAACAAACTATATTTATTATTTTAACAACTTGTTAAAATAATCTAACTGGACTTGACTAGTTAGAACTAAGTCAACTAATTCTCTCATTATAGAGCTCATACTTATTCCCTCAATCAGTGGAGGAAATTAAGGATAAATTCCTCAATCAATGGGACAACTCATGTGCGTGCTCACAAAGACTTCAAATTTGAATTTCCTTAACTAATTAACTCAACTGAATTAATTAATTAATTTTCCAGCTACTGTTAAGACCAAAATTAATTTTACTTCCTATAGATAAACTAAGGACTGCTATAAATAGGAAGGGACCCAGAAATGCTATTTTTAGAACTTTCTATTTTTAGCAGTTTCACGTCCCATCCAATGTGGCCAATGACCTCACTGGCCAAACCGCTATGTTTATACATGCTATTTTAGACATGCTATTTTTAGCACATTCTAAATTTCACATTTCTTGTTGCACATTTTTCAACACTCCCTCTCAACAAGAAAGGCTTTCTCTTGAACTCGATCCTGTAACTTTGGAATGTTCTACATGCAACACATCTACCCAGTCCACTTGCTCCAACAACACTTTGAACAAAAAGAGTCCCAACTGACCACTCTATTGGGCTAGGAACATACTCTGATGTTGAAGCTCTACCTGCGACTAACAAGTGCTCCATCTATGACATCTGCACTACTACAACATCTCCATTCATCTTGCACCATTGCACACCTCTCTGTGCCACCTAGAACTGTGCAAAACACTTGTGCCTCTCGCATTGTTGCAGCCTACTAGCTATGCGTTGTCAGATTGCCTACACTATGACAACCTCTACTGCTCCATATGCATCTGTCTCTAACCAATCAGTCAGTTCCTACTACTGCACATTGGGGCTCCTGTAGCAAGGTCTCATCCAAGAGGTTGGGTACCTCAAGGATCTTGCCCCTCCTACATGGGACGATCACTCTATATCGCCCCACCTACTACCTGGAGGTATGGCTGCATGTGATCTCTCAGCCCAACTAGCTTGAAGTTTCCCCCTATTGGAGGTCTCTGCATGAGTAGATGTCTCTACGCAATATCCACTTAGCTTCCCCTATTGTGACTGCTCCATAACCTCCTGAAGCTGCTACACCAATATGTCTCCATAATTGTCTGAGACTTCTTTTGGCTATGCATGTTGAGAGGTAATATATCCTCCCTCTTAACCACCAACTCTCCATCAGTTGCCTTGCTGCACAAGGCTTTGCATGCATGTTGAACCTCAAGAGCATATAGGTTCTTGACCCGTGAACCAATCTGCTTCACCTGTCTAGTGATGATGTGTCTAAGGAAAACCTTTCCCTTACTGAAGACTACATCATAGCCTTTGTCTTCCAGCATCGGGATCAACACCAAGTTTATCTTCAGTCCTCATACATACTTGACATCAGCCAAGGTAATGTGAGATCCATGCTCCCTCTGAAAAATAACCATGCCTACACCTGAGACACTATACTTCTTATCATTACCCATCACTATGAGTATCTGGAGATCTTTCTCCTCCAAAGTACTAAACAAACTCTTGTCACCGGTCATGTGGAAAGAAGCTCCACTGTCAAGAAACCAACCACTTCCCACCATGCATGCAAAGAGTGTGAAATCCAACTCAAACTATGAAGCAAGTGCTCACCTTCAGATCCTACCCCAGATCCCTTCTTGGATTTCCTCTGTGGAAAATTTTCAGCATAGTGGCCCACCTCATGACAATGAAAGCATCGCACTTTCGATTTGTCAACCTTCTTCGCATCATTGGAAGAACTGGATTTGAAAAGAGAAACCTTCTCCTTCCCCTTCTTCACCTTACTCGCTAAGAAACAGTTCTCCTCATCATGCATGGATGAAGAATTGTCTTTGGTGCTCTGTCTGATCTCCTCCTACATCAAATTCGACCATATTCGTTCCTAATCTGGCAGTTTCTCCCTTCCATTCACCAAGTCTTGGTAGCTATGCCAGCTCTTAGGAAGGCCAAGGAGTTCTAGACTCACCATATCCTCATCTGTTGTCACAATCCCTACACTTGCAAGCTCATTTGTACATGTGATGAGCTTGGTGATACATAGAGATCATCTCATCCCTTTCACACTTGATCTTTCAAAGTTTTTCCTTCAGTGCCAACTTCCTTTGATCATTGCTATTCTGATATAAATCTTTCAATGTTTTCCACATTGCATGTGGAGTCTCCTTTCCATGGAGGCTCGAGACAATGTGATATCGCACTCCCTCCAAGAGAATTCTCCTAGCTCTAGCCACACACTTCCTCCATTCCACCCACTCAGTCTTGTCCGTAGGCTTAGGGATTTCTTGATCAATGAAATCCTTAAGGCCATTATCTTCCAAAACTGCCTCTATGTGATTCTTCCAAGCCATATGGTTTGAGCTGCCATCAGGGGCATACTTAAGCCTCAAACCATAGAATGCCATCGATGAAATAGATGTGATAAGAACTTGAGATCTATATCCCGAATAATAAACTTCGAATTTCTCCTGCTAGTATACTGTTCTTGCTTGATCACCTGTGCTCTGATACCATGTAGAAATTTTGTAGAATTTTTCTACAAATCAGCTAGCTCTGATAGCATGTAGAAATTTCACATGTAGAACAAACCGATATATGCAATTTCCTAAAGCATAATATTTGTTCTACTTCTACAAAACATTAAGCGGAAGCATAATCGAATTCATGAGCAACATCAAGTAGAAACATGCATAACTGATCAAGAGAAATAATTACACATAAAAAAAGATATATCCAGGGGAAAGCAATAGCATAAAACCCCAACCATGTATTATCAATCAAGTGTAGATCCTGAACATCATACAAAAAGAATCAGCTCAATAGATATCCTGCTCTCTCTGTAATCAGAAGATCCTGATGATCTTCAATCAGAAGATGAAAATCATGCACTACCTAGGCCTCATTATAGAGGCTGAAAATTGGCCTAATCATACCTACTATCACCTAAGGTCCACCTACATAGTCATAGAAGAAAATAGATTTCTTCCTCATGCAAGGAACACTTACTAGAAATATCATAGCATCTAATAGTACATTGTCCCTCATCTAATCTCAACTGGGTCTTTGTCTAAACTGCCATGCATTAGTTATCCATGAGTGAATCCTTAGTTATCTAAAATAATAGTTGTCACATGCATGCAAGCATTAACAAACTATATTTTATTATTTTAGCAACTTGTTAAAATAATCTAACTGGACTTAACTAGATAGAACTAAGTCAACTGATTCTCTCATTATAGAACTCATACTTATTCCCTCAATTAGTCGAGGAAATTAGAGATAAATTCCTCAATCAGTGGGACAACTCATGTGCATGCTCACAAAGACTTTAAATTTGAATTTCGTTAACTAATTAACTCAACTGAATTAATTAATTAATATTTCCAACTGCTGTTAAGACCAAAATTAATTTTACTTCCTATAGATAAACTAGGGACTGCTATAAATAGGAAGGGACCTAGAAATGCTATTTTTAGAACTTTCTATTTTTAGTAGTTTCACCTCTCATCTAATGTGGCTAATGAACTCATTGGCCAAACTGCTATTTTTAGACATGCTATTTTTAGTAGGTCTATTTTTAGCACATTCTAAATTTAACATTTCTTGTTGCACATTTTTCAACACTTCAGACCTTTGCGAAGGCACATGATCAGTCCTTGCGAAACTTTAATCGTTGATTCACCTACTTACGCACATCAGAAAGTAATCCTAAATTGGATTTCACACGATCTACTTAATTCTATAAGGAAACATAAGAGAAATCACTAGAATCTTCGCAGAAGTGGCTAAGCAGTCATTCCATGTATTAGTAAGATAAATTCAATATAGTCGCATAACATTTAATTAGTAATTCATAAAACATGTCATTTATCAGCAGCATATAACATTAACAGAGATAAACAGAAGTACTTAGGAATTCTTCATAAAACTATCTTTATTGATCTTCAACTCACTGAATACAGACTCAAACTTTCCTATGCACACAATTGCAAGGGTCTGTGCACTCAGCTACGAACTCTACCTAGACGCCCGCACACTCAGCTGTAGAGCCTTCCTTCCTCTACCTAAGCACAGGAAGATGAGCCTTCCTACCTTAGTTTCTGCCCAAGATTCTTTAATGAACTCGATTCCCTATCTAGGTTCCATCTAGTTACCTCTTTCTTTCACTAAGACTCAACTATTTATAGACTTTTTAATAAAATTCCATGGTCCACGGACCATACTTGAATCTCAAAACTGACTCAAAACTTTACTTAAAATAAGGGGCTAAGCCCCTTTGACTCGTATTCATCCATGCGATCTAATTTGACAAATTGTAGAGACTTTACATCTTTTACAAAATTGTATACAAAAAATGACTAATTAATTCCATTATGCCATAGGGGAATCCATCCCAACAAGCCCCCAACACAAATATCGTGACTCTCCCCTCAGTCACTCAGTTGGTTGTTCTACTTTATGGTGGAGTTCACTAAATGCCTTGGCAAATGCTTGTAGCTCCACTGTACTCTATTCCACTACTTGTTGCACCTCTTGGACCAGTTCCTCTATGGTTGGCCCCTCTACTGCCAGCTACATAGTCCTATTTGTTTGTTGCATATCGTTCAGCTTCACTGGAATGGTTTGCGAGAATTGGCTGGCTTCCTCTATCTAGGGCTCAAGCCATGTGTTGAGAACAAGCTTCTTCTTCTGCAATTTTTTGAATGTGTAGCAACTTTGCCTTACATTCCTGCAAGCACACAAAATGTTGGCCTGGTGTCAACGTCCGCGTTGTTCTGTTGATTTCATCACATTATTACTACACTTCCCTAAGCTCTATGCTTCAATGTTGCAGCATAGGATCCTCCTGCAATGTATCCCATAGGCCCAGTGTCTGAGTGAAGAGCTTGTTACAGCATAAACGATGACATCTAGCTAGGCCATGGAATCTTTAATCACCACGTTCCTCTGTTCCCACACCTCTGGTGGTGTGGTCGGTTGCAAATTCAATTGTAGCTCAACTATCTGCATCCTGAGATCAAAAGTCACCTTGTCGACCTTCTCCTTTAAAGCACGCACTGCAATAGCCAATTTTCTTACCTTGGAAAAAAACTCTGCATCATTAGGTATACCCAATTCAGGTACATATTTGTAGGCCTACTCAATGGCTATGACCAGATTCTGATGTTGTGTGTGCAACTCCTCTTGCTCCTTCAGGGCCTTATTATTTTTGATGAATAGTTGTTGATTATTGAATTTGAACTCACTGACGGCAGTGACTATGTGGTGTTCTTTGATTTGTAAATCATCAGCAACCCCCTGATGTAGTGCATGAAGGGAGTCTAGTGGTAGTGTGGCAAGGTTTAGCCCCATGTCTTTCACTTTTTCAAGCATCGCATGATTGTTACCAGGAATAATGTCCACTTAGAGCTGTTATTCCCACTAAGACCGGTAGCCATCTTAGAAACAAACACGTTAAAACTACTTTCGTTTTCCTTTATGAAAAATAGACAAGAGGGTAATAGAGGACACCAACCTTTGTCTTGCGCTTGGTTCCTTGCCTGGTTCCTCTCCTTCTCAATAGATCTTTGCCACTCCTTCTTTATCTACAGAGCTTCAGAGAGCACCTGTGGAATCAAAGCAGCATAATACTATCGAAGAACAGAGATTTATATTCATAAACAATACAAGACCAGATATGTATTAACCACACAAATGCATATACAATCAAACATACACGAATGTGGAGGAAAACTTGAATAGCTTTATTAATATCAAGAATAGCAAGAGGATTACAACCAATTGTTCTGACCCAGCATCATCCTTCCAGCAAGAAATCCCTTCTTCACCTCAAGTAAAGCTTAGATCATCCAACACTATGATGTTACACCAGAAAACCAACAACACTTCTCTACAAGATACAAGATTCTAGCCTCTGGATCTCTGTGATGAGGGATCCATATATAGATGATTGTAGGAGGGTTAGTCAGCTTCTGGGAGTTTGATAAGTTTCCTCTCTCTGATAGTTCTTGATTCCACTTGGAGATTGATGATCTCCTACTCATCCCTGGTCGAAATCAGAGAGGCAAGTGTCAGAGGGGAAGTTTCTGGAAGATTCTATGATCTTCCACCTTGCAAACTGTCTCTACCATTCGTCCATTCTCACCCATCATACCCTACAAAGGGGCCATCCAGTATGCATCACACCCTTTACACTGGGAAGGTGATATGAATTGCACCCTCTGCATTGGGCATTTAGTATGGTCCAATTTTGACCATTTCTGAGAGGTTTTCTGTGGAGAACTTCTAGGAGATGATGTAATCAACTGACCTTGTTCCTTTAGGTAGTGAAACAACACTTTTAGGGACTTAGGAGCCCTTAGTTTATGGACATTTAAGATTGGGGTTGCAGTGCCCAAAAATGTCTATAACAGTTGCCCCCTAAAGCATGAGGTAGTTAATCTTTTGATGTTGGGTGAAATGCTTTACCATGAGGATTCAAAGTTTTTTCGAGCTGGGAGGTGACCTGTAATAAGATACAATACAATACATTATATTCATAATATTTTTCATGATCTAGCTGAGGCGGGAATTCCCATGCTCAACTTTATAAATTCACTTTCGTGTACATAGGACAGACAACCGTCTGTGTAGCAGACTAATGATTCGGACAGAGTCATCATCCTTGATATGGATGATCATCTTTTCGGCAATGATGTACATTTGATGTCTTTATATTCCTGAATATATCACAGCTTGGATGGATGAAACTAGATCCGAGGTCTTCAAAATTAATTCCATCTTCACTCGGAGTACAAGTCGATCCATGTGAAAAATGTTCTAGAGTCGAACATGGAAAGGCATTGCTTGATTACCAGCCAATGATGTAAGCTATTAACAGGCGTGAGAGGAGTCACCAATAATGTCAATGATCCTCAAGGTACTACAGTACAATTCACATGGTGTGAAAAAGGGACTTGGCGTCGAACACCACGTAAAATCTTCTAGTCGAAGGCCATTGATGTAAACCTGTCGCCAAAAGTGAGAAACTTGCCATTGAGGCATGCAAGCTTCAAAGTACTGAAAGGGGTTGTTCCTAAGCCAACTTCTTGGATAATGAGCTGATGTCGACAAGAAGTGACCCGCCATAGGAGGGCCTTAATGAATCCCACATCTATGACACGGAATGAAGCAAATTATTTTGGAGGTGAAAACGATCTGATGATACAGGGTTCAAGGTGGCGGTCATGAAAGAATGGAGCGTGAATGTATTGCAGCGGATGAGACATAGGTGAATTCTCATAGGGACTTCTCTTGAATATATCGGCGACACTAACGATGGATTGGTAGCATTAACCCCAAATATGGATGGTGTGATGGACCAATGGTGATATGACCATTGAATGGAGCAACCCAACCCGACTCAGATGCAAAGAGAAAGTGTCATGTTCAAGAGCGACTTGCTACCAATAAAGTTTCTTCAAGTTTCTTCCCAATTTTCCCCAGTCATTGCTGACCAATACCTCTTTATTTTTGTCAAGCTTGAGGAGGATAACATATGCTTGTTCTATAATTCACCCTTCAGGTGAACCTGTCGGTATGTTTTAACGAGCCTAGTGCCTGTGAAACTCGTTCTCGTCCATTTGGACAAGTTTGTCGCTATTAGGTTTTAATGAGTTTAATGACAAAGATAACTCGGTCCTTTTCAATTTTAGAGAGTCCGAAAGGGATGGAAAGGAAACTCCAATGATTCTTTTTCATCATATAATCCCTTAAGTCCAAAAAAGCACAAAATAATACGAAAGGGATGAATTTTCAATAGCTTTAACGAGCCAAACAAGACAAGTGCTCGATCTTTTTGTGTAATAATCCCTCAAGTCCAAAAAGATTAAAATCTAGAGGAGGGATAGCACTTCTGATGACCTTAACGAGTTGGAGAGGCTAATCGCTCGGAAATCTTTTCATATTTTATGAGTCAGTTGAAAAGAGCTTAAAGGAGACTCGTTTTCCGAGGAATGAGTGATGATTTCGGGTAGCGGCTAATTCCAGGTAGTGTCACAAGGATGGCTAACAGAATCACTCTTTGCAGATGTTCCTCAAAAGGGGTAAACAATCAAATTTAGGTGAATGATCGACTATAACAAAGTGGAGGTGATGATGAGAACACGACCAAGGCTCAAAAGCTGATGATAATGCATTCACAATGGTTATTTACTGGGGATCAGTTCATTTTTTAATGAGCTTAAACTCTGGGGGAAGCATTTGCTCACTGCTTATGTTTATTTTTTAACGATCTTGAATTCTGCATCAAAACTGCTTGTGCCATTCATATAATAAGGATATCTCATCTAAGATGCTATTTTTTATGGAGCTTGCACCTTTTGAAGCTTTGCCCCAGAATCCTACGAGTTCAAAGGGTTAGAGGACCTACAAATTTAAAAAATAAATGGTCGCTCTTCACTTGAATGCAAAAAGGTTTGCATGCCCCCAGGTATAATGAAAAATTCCCAGGTTACCATATAGAAGCTCTTACTTTTGCAAAATAGATTCCATCCACGTTGTAGATAGAAACACTTTCTGGCTTAGTCCATCTGGACCAGGGTGGTTCTAAATCCCAACCTCCTAACCTTGACAAGGGAAATCTTATTCTGGTCTAACTACCTTTTCTTGTAAGGATGGGTATCGGACCAGTCATCTTCCTCAATGGAAACCTACTTTATACCTAGATTTTCCCTGCCGAAGCAGGCTAGTATGCATGCCCCCTGGGTTTTAGCCATATCCTCTCGAATCACTCGCACTCATCAGGTGGACAGACTAGAGATCGATGAGACATTCCTTGTGTGAAAGGAGCATTTAGGGATGGAATTTGACCATTTGCTATGTGTGAACCGGGGAATGACAGCTGGTCTACGAGCTTGACCACTCTGCCTTCATGCGGAAAACTCATTACTCTGAAGAGTGAAGAGACGACGGCTCCCATGCAATAAATATAGTCACGCCCAAGGAGTAGATTATAATCTAGGGGTCCTTGGACTACCATTACATTCATGTGAACGTTTTTCCTTCTCAAAGTAATGGGTAGATTTGGAAGGATCCCTAACGATTGACTGGTTCCTTTGTCAAATCCTGTCAGATTTCTCATTTTAAGCAAAAGCGATGGCGAACCAAGCGCTTTCCAATTATTTGAGGAAAGGATACTCACAGAAGCCCCTTCATCTATGATGGCACCAGCCATGACCATTCTGTAAGCTTGTACAATGATTTGGAATGGTACACTAGCTGGTAAACGGGGTCTGCCTAGTAGATTCTAGTCGAAAGAAACAACTAGGTTTCTTGGAGGTGGAACCGAATAGACGGCCAGATATGACTCTGATGAACTTCCTTCTTGTGGTAAAGGAACGGGTGTACTACCCCTAAGTTCATCGGAGTCTGTGTTTATGAAAAGAATTTGAATGGTGTTGTTCTCTTTCTCTTTAGTGATGGTATCACTCGAATATGATCCCTCTGAAGGAAAAACTGGGTCAACTGCTGCCTCGACCTTTTGACTTTCGTCAGGTATGGATTCAGAGGGTTCATTTTCAATGATACATGCTTCGACCGACAACAATGGCATGTCGGTCAGATTTTCAACCAGTGGCGGACTTAGCAAGAGCTTCATAGATGGAGGGAGCCATAGCGTTGAAGCAGGACGGTCATCCAAAACTCTTTTGGCTTCGTCTACGAAGGGACAACATTGGACAGCGTGATCACCTTCACACAGTTTACAAGGAAACTTGCAATTCCTCTTTTGTCCAGATACTTCACTTTCACTGGTTGACAGTGTACTTTCAACATGATCATCAAATGTTGATGACACCGGATTGTGAAAATGAGGAGACCAGTCCCTTAAGATCCAAGGGATGCAAGCACAATCTCGATGATAGTGATCTCCTTTGCAAATGACACATGGAGATTTAGGTTTAGACGGTGCGGTGTGAGGATTTTTTGTAGACGACACATGGTTTCCCCCTTTTGCTTTTGGCTCCTTCTTCTTCTTTTCCTTTTTCTCTTTCCGCTTCTTTTTCTTCTTAGTTACTTGATATTTAGCTTTACTAGCTTCATCAAGTGAAGAGGAAGGCGGAGAGGGAGAAACAGACGAAGTGGAAGGTTGGGGGGTAACTCTAGCATCACCTAGTTGCTGACTTGACTATTCAGGAATTACAATATTCTGAACGATAGAGGTAGAGAAGAGCCATACGGGCAAACCAATCATCAACCATGGAAGTTACAATGTGGCCATATGGGGTGCACCAACATCTCCCCAAGAGGAGAAATGACTAGGATTTCCTCCAAGGGGAAATCCTTGGTTGGTAGACTCCATTTTTCTCAACCTAAAGACCAACGAGGGAACTTGCGATGTTTTTCTGATTAAAATAAATTTTAGATGCTTTGACACAACTTGTTTTTTCAATTTTTAAGAGTCAAGAAAAAACAAAGTATGACTCTAGTCATCTTCGATTTTTAATGAGCCTGAAGTGACAAGTGCTTTGATGGACCTTTTCCTTTAAGGAGTCTGAAAAGGAATGAAAGAGACTTCTCTGGAAATCTAGGCATAGGGATTACCAAACCAATCATAAAATTGCAGAATACTTTTTATGGTACGGTATTCAATCTTCCCGAATTCTATGTTCAATGCATTGCAATTGATAGGGCAACAAACATGACTTCCTAAGGATAAAGGATATAGCCTATTGTGGTCTCCCAACATATACTTGACGGTACGTGGGAGCACAACTCTGTACTGGCACTTGTCATTTCAAAGTGGAGGAATCACCCAACCAACAATGAAAACAATAGTTACCAGGTTTTACGATGCCGGAATACGTCTCTAGCCTAGACTTCTATATGTTGTGCGTTAGGTTCCAAAGTGTTTTTAGATTCATTAAATTTATTTTATAGTTTATATTTTTTAAAAATTTGCCTTTCAGGATCACCGCGTGATGTGCATACAATTCCTAAAATGCAGTCTAAGATGATAAACAAATGTTTAATCTTCTTTTGGCAATGAAAATCCTAGCTACTAAGGAAAGAGAACTGAGGGTCTTTCAACAAAGATCACAGAGCACACACTCAATGCACTATCCTAAATCAAACCAAGTAGTCTAAATGCAAACGCACATGCATGTATTTGTTTTCTGCCTTCTTAATGTATGAAGGACAAGAAGAACTCTAGTGTGCAAATTTGAATTATTTTCCAAAGCAACAATAGTAGCAAATTTCTTTTTCAAAATGAAGTGAAGATAAGGAAAACACTTTGCGATTTCGAAATGAAAATTGTTTTTGACACTTGAAAAACTACTAATTCATATCACATACAAGAGTAACAGTGCAATTGACTATCGAGAACAATGGGATTCTCTTCTATGACTGAAAACGACACTTGCAACACTTCCAGATCAAGAAACGACAGTCTAATTACGCTACTTCTTTGTAAAATAGAACTAAAAATGGCGCACAATACATAAAAAACACTTACAGTTCTTTGCACAATGGAGGCGGAATGATGGAAGAGAAGAGGGTTTCCACAGAGATGTACTGACCATAGACAACAAAACTCCTAAATAGAACTGAAAAGAGTGAAGAAAAACCAAAGTCTGAAGGTAAAATTAGCTTTCCCTAACCATCGCACCTGTCACACAGGGAATCTAGTATGTAGCGCACCTACTGCACATGGGAAGTACGAAGCATACAGACTGCCTTGAAGGGAGGGTGTGATGGTACCAGTGCGAGACTTTTATCCAGTCTTTGATCACAATTGGCAGTTCAGTTCAGGGATTTTGGCCGAGTAAGTGATGTTCAGTAAATATAAATCACAACGGTTGATCTAAGGAGGTTAATAGAGCCACCACTTAGGGAAATTAGAGTGTTTGTAGATCGATTGTTTAATTTATAAACAAAACCAAGAGATAGACTGAAGCAACATTGATCTACTTTGCACTTGCATAGCAAATGCAGTTTGAAGGCTTGCTGGCTTGACTTCAGGCTCCGTCTTTAAGTTTATAAAAAAAACAAAAATAGACTAACAAATAATCTATTTGCTCCCCAGTGGAATCGCCATTTTGTTACCGGGAATAGTGTCCACCTAGAGCTGCTTCACCATTTTGTTACCGGGAATAGTGTCCACCTAGAGCTGATATTCCCACTAACGCTGGTAGCTATCTTAGAAACAAACAAGTTAAAACTACTTTCATTTTCCTTTATGAAAAATAGACAAGAGGGGAACAAAGGACACCAACCTTTGTATTGTGCTTGGTTCCTTGCTCGGTTCCTCTCCTTCTCGATAGATCTTTGCCACTCCTTCTTTGTCTACATAGCTTCAGAGAGCACCTGTGGAATCAACACAACATAATACTATCGAAGAATAGATATCTATATTCATAAACAACACAGGACTAGATATGTATTAACCACACAAATGCATATACAATCAAACATACACGAATGCGGAGGAAAACTTGAATAGCTTTATTAATATCAAGAATAACAAGAGGATTACAACCAATTTTTCTGACCCAACATCATCCTCTAGCAAGAAAGCCCTTCTTCCCCTGAAGTAAAGCTTAGATCACCCAACACTATGATGTTACACCAAAAAACCAACAACACTTCTCTACAAGATACAAGATTCCAGCCTCTGGATCTCTGTGGTGAGGGATCCATATATAGATGATTGTAGGGGGGTGAGTTAGCTTCTGGGATTTTGATTAGTGTCCTCTCTCTGATAGTTCTTGATTCCACTTGGCGATTAATGATCTCTTACTCATCCCTGATCGAAATCAGAGAGGCAAGTGTCAGAGGGGAAGTTTCTGGAAGATTCTATGATCTTCCACCTCACAAATTGTCTCTGTCATTTGTCCATTCTCTCCCATTGCACCCTACAGAGGGGCCATCCAGTCTGCATTGCACCCTTTACACTAGGAAGGTGATATGCATCGCACCCTCTACACTGGGCATTCAGTATGGTCCAGTTTTGACCATTTCTGAGCAGTTTTCTATGGAGAACTTCTGGGAGATGATGTAATTACCTGACCTTGTTCCTTTAGGTAGTGAAGCAACACTTTTAGGGACTTAGGAGCCCTCAGTTTATGGAAATTTACTATTGGGGTTGCAGTGCCCAAAAATGTCTATAACAATGATGCTCATCTGACTCCACGTGGATGGACCCTTCAGGTAAAGGAAAGACTCTAACGTTTTGCGGTCAGTCCATCTCTGTGAGTGCACTCTTTCCCTGTGTCAGAATGGCTTGCGTGTCGCTCACCTTCCTGACATTCGACTGAATTTTTTTTTCTTGGATCTTCAGCTCACACAAATCCTTCTAGACACCCCTAAGCATCTGCATGTATAGTTGCTCGAATTGTTGCAACACTTCTGTCGTGGGGTCCCAAATTTTATCACCGATCTCATCGAGATCACCCTCTATTTACACCATCAGATCCAAATGCATATTTTTTTAGACTTCTATTTATTTTGATACCCACTTTGTTGCTCCAACGTGCACTTCTTCAGGATGAAAGAAGTTTTTTTCTCTTCACCGCCACCTCCTCCTTGCGCGGATAGTTCTTGCTCATCAGTGCGGTGGGAAGCAAACTGCTTCCTATCCTCTACATCCTTCTTCTCATGCTCTTCCTCGGCCTTGGAAGTGCACTCTGTATCCATGCGTCCCTTCTCTGCAGCTATCGTAGCAACCCCCTTTTTCTTTTGTGTAGCCAATGTATGCGCAACTTCCTTGGCGGCATCCTTCCACTTCTCCATAGTAGATCTTTCTATGCATGTGCTCGTTCCTGCATCCAAATCCATAGATGTCTGCCATTCCCATGGCCAAAGTCCCACAACTTCCTAAATATTTGTGTATGTCACCATATAACACAACATGTGCCATTTCTTCTCAGGTTCTTTGCGCGCTCTGATTGAGACCCTGTGAAAATTGGCTTTAAATTTTACATAAGATGAGAGTTGCATGTACAAGGTGGGGGACAACATTGGATGTTGTCTAATTTCCATGTGCATGTCCATCTCCATCAACACCCAGAATATCTTTGTCTCCTTAACCCATTCTGGATCTTTTAAGGCCCATAATGAGGCAAACCGCATAGCCTTGGGTAATTCCTCTTTGTGTGGAGGAAACTAGATATCCTCCAGAAACCTCTAAGAAACCAATACAATTGATAATAATAGCTAGGCATAATTGAATGGCTTGCTCTCCTTATAGGCATCACGACAATTTGAGAGGAAGTCCTGACACAGATACTTGGCCCAGTTGTACTGAACACCCTTCATGCATTGAGATGCAAGCGATATGACTGACATCAAAACTTCATCTGTGCAGCATTTTCTCATGACTTTTCCTACCAGGATTTGGGCAACCAACTGGACTATGGGGTTTGATATGGATGTGATAGAATATCCTTGCGACTTTTTAATCAGACCAAACTCCTCCTTCATTTTATCGGCCAGTTCTTTCTCTCCCGTTTTTCCTCCAAATTCTTTTGCAAGGTTCACACCTTTGAAAGGTAACTTAGTGATCCTATGGATAAACATGTCCTTGATAGGGATAGGATCTCCTATTCATAGGCACACATCATGCACCATCGTGTGGAGCTGGCGCACACATACCATATTAATGGGGGTGCAGTGATAATGTGGCACCAACAACAAATTGAGCAACACTGACTTCTCAATGCCATGCGCCCACTTCATGGGTTGTTGTGGAGGTAAATCTCCTATGCGGACAGAGGCGATCCCTACTAGCCCAAATGGGGTCTAACAACAACCAAACAATGCTAACATGCAGGTTCCTAATTGCAAATCAAAGACCGATGATGAGGGCCTACCTGGATTCCAATGCTAGTACTTGTAGAAGAGTCGTCACTCCCGTTCCTTTGCTCTGACTGGTCACAATCCCCACGATCCTCGTGAACGGACACCTGCACATGCAAAGAATGACACAAATACAAGCATAAAAGCGAGTAGATGCAACTATATATCAGTTATAAAGGATATAACTCAATCACCATTACAAGGACAATAAGAGTGGAACCATAATGATAGTCGTCTATTATTATTGATAAACAAAGAAGAATACAACCATAGTTGTGATGTCAAATCCTCCTTTGACTGGGTGATCAGTAGCACATGCCTTGCAAAGCTTGTTGGGAATGGGGAACAAGCCTCTCTCTCCTTTGTTACTTGGACAAGAATCTCCTCATTTAAGATTTAGCCTCATGGGAATGAAGAAGGCTTCTTGTAGCATGAGCTTAGCAATTCTCAGACTTTGGGACTTAGAATTTGGAACTTGGAGACTAGAACTACTAACTAGCTTGTCAAAGGCAAAAGGACAAGCTTTTATAGATAGAGGAGAAGGAGTTAGGATCATCCACAAGATCCATGGGATTGGCTTTATCACTAAGAAGCTTCCATGAGAGGTGGAGAACTACTTCCCTTTTATGGAGATTCAAAGCACAACTGAACTAACTCAAGATGGAATCAGTTCATGAATAGGTTAGGAAGAACCTTCGTAAGTTGGTTTGTTAAAAACTTTACCCAAATGGGCTGGTGCGAGTGCGACTCTGAGACAGAGTGCCAGCTAGTACACAGTCTTTGGAGGATTTCCCTCATTGGTGTGAGTGATACACAGTGGAACCGCGCCAATGGAAAAAGGACTATTTTTATGGGTATTTTGTAGAAGGTGTCTTCAGGGCATATGAAGTACATACTCAAGGGGATACAATGCAAGTGTTTTCAGGTTATGTCACTTCTCACAGGTCCCAGAACGAGTCCTCCAAGGTGCGGGAGAAGGGGTAACAGGGATGGTGACAAATTACTGTGTAACAGATGCCCCCTAAAGCATGAGGCCCAAGAGAGAGAGGGGTGAAATGTTTTACAAGAACATGGCCAATCGCAAACACTGTCGCCGGAGAACCTGCATGAAGAAGTACAATTGATATCTCAAGTAGATGATGTATGTGGTATGGGCACAGCCATCCATAGCAGAGTACATAAAAATTTGGATCCAAGGTATGGGCGTAGCCATCCAGGAAGGATCGATAAGTAGACTTAGGCATGGTTGCAACCATCCAGTGAATGAGATGTAATGATCATAATAATCCACAAAATCGCAACCTAGATTTCAATAGACAAAATCCATGGTCTTGTGCTCCATCTCGACCCGAACAAAGTACAAATTCAAACATGCGAATATGGGAGTCGAAGTCGAACATGCAGGAACATCGTCTGATTACTAGTCAATGATGAAAACTGTTAAGACATGATAGGTACCACCAATAATGACAATGGTCCTCAAGGTACTATAGGTACAATCCACAGCGTGCGAATTAGTGAGCCAGTGTCGAACACCCATAGAATCATTCGATCGGAGGCCAATGATGAAAACCTCATGTCAAACACAAAGAACCTACCATTGAGGCATGCAGGCTCCAAGGAACTTGAAGGGAGTCTCTAGGTAAACTTCCTCGATAATGAGCTGAAGTCGACAGGAAGTGACCTTAATCGAAGGTGGGCCATAATGTTTCCCACATCATTGACATGAGACAAAGAAGGATAAGATGTTTGTGAATCAGTATTATGTGAAGTATTAGAGGGAGGTTGAGTATTCTGCAGAGGTCAACTTCTCTTGAACATATTGGCGGCACGATAGTGGACTTGGCAGTATTTTACATCAAATGATCAGGGGTCATGGTGACAGAGCAATGAGCATACGAGATGTCAAACAAGATAACCCAAACCCACGGAGGCAAGCATAAAAACAAGATGAGATATCCCCACCCAGACACGAATGCAGACAAGTGCCATGTTCAAGAGCGACATGCTACCGACACGACAATAATTGTGGTTCCATTTTCCCCACCATTTCTGGTGAGTACCCTAGTTATTTTTTTGATGACAAGCTTGACGGGGATAGCATATGCTTGAAAGGCGTCATTGCGAGAGAATCCGATGTCATTAAGTTTTAACGAGTCTAACAAAGGAAGAACTCGGTGTCTTTTCATGTTTAGAGAGTTTGAAAAGACAGCGGAAAAGGAAACTCCAGGGCTGTCCTTTTCCATAAAGTTGTGTCTCTCGAGCCCGAAAAAGTACAAAACAATGCTCGAAAGAACCGCTCGATCATTACGATCGAGGAGTACTTTTCATGAGGAGTGATTTTGACCTGAAAAAGTAAAAAAGAGATCAAAACCACGTCGTTTCGTAACCGCTAACAAGCCTAAAATGACAAGGGCCCGATGATATTTTCGTCTTTACATGGTCGGAAAAGAGTTTAAATATGACCGCCTCTTACTTACGTTTAATGAGTCAAGAGGAATAACAGATGCGAGAATTACCACCAATAATGACAATGGTCCTCAAGGTACTATAGGTATAATCCACAGCATGCAAATCAGTGAGCCGGTGTTGAACACCCATAGAATCATTCGATCGGAGGCCAATGATGAAAACCTCATGTTGAACACGAAGAATGTAGGTTTTAACCCCGTACATAAATTACCTACATACGAATTCTAACTCACAGGAAAAATAAAAATGCGAGAGCATAACACATAAAAAACACATATGCACATAGATTTCCCCTGGATCCCAAAACCGAGACTACCAACTTGATTTTTCATTATATTCCTTTCAATGTTACAATACATATTTATACATGCTGAAGCATCCAATACCATGGACCGAAAACCATCGCGTCCAAAACCATGGATCGAAAACCATCGCGTCCAAAAAACATGTGCAAAAATCATGCACAAAACCATAGGTGGGTTCGCCCAACCTAACATAGGGTCCAAAACCAAAATTTTCCGGGGCGCTGCCCCGAACCCCATAAAATGGGGTTACGAGTACCCCTCAAACCCCCTGTTAACTATGTGGAAAGAATATAACACATCCCAACAATCTCCCACTTGTTGTTTTCTTTCCACAGGGGGCCACAGGAGAGCTTAGTCATTTTTTCAACCCTAAAACACCCATTGTTTCTCTACACCAAGAGAACTTCTCAGAGCTTACAGATTTTGTCAATGCATCTGCAGTATTCTTCAAAGTGTCCACCTTTACCAGCAACACCTTTTTTTCTTCTATCATATCCCTCACAAAGTGATACTGAACATCAATGTGCTTTGTCTTTGAATGATAAGCAGGGTTCTTTGCCAAGAAAATTGCACTTTGGCTGTCACAGTCTATCCTTATAGCTCCCTGTACTAACCCCATACTTGAACACAATCTCTACAACCAAACTGCTTCCTTGCTTTCATGAGTGGCTACAATGTATTCTGCCTCTGTAGTTGATAGTGCCACTACAGATTGTTTCTTACTCATCCAACTGACTGCACCTCCAAATAGGTTAAACATATACCCACTTGTAGATCTTCTCTGATCCAGATCTCCAACCCAGACTGCATCAACAAAGCCACGAATATCCAACACTCTGTCCAATCCTGGTCTTCCTTGGTAGCACAAACCATAAT
>APFE030803342.1:116818-139770 GCA_000404065.3 Pinus taeda
ATGTTACAATACATATTTATACATGCCGAAGCATCCAATACCATGAACCGAAAACCATCGCGTCCAAAAAACATGTGCAAAAATCATGCACAAAACCATAGGTGGGTTCGCCCAACCTAACATAGGGTCCAAAACCAAAATTTTCCGAGGCGCTGCCCCAGACCCCATAAAGTAGGGTTATGGGTACCCCTCAAACCCCCTGTTAACTATGTGGAAAGAATATAACACAACCCAACAAATAACCTGCCATTGAGGCATGCAGGCTCCAAGGCACCTGAAGGGAGTCTTTAGGTCAACTTCCTGGATAATGAGCTGAAGTCGACAGGAAGTGACCTTAATCGAAGGTGGGCCATAATGTTTCCCACATCATTGACACGAGACAGAGAAGGATAAGATGTTTGTGAATCAGGATTATGTGAGGTATTAGAGGGAGGTTGAGTATTCTACAAAGGTCAACTTCTCTTGAACATATTGGTGGCATGATAGTGGACTTGGCAGTATTTTACATCAAATGATCAAGGGTCATGGTGACAGGGCAATGGGCAGATGAGAGGTAAAACAAGATAACCCAAACCCACAGAGGCAAGTGTAAAAACAAGATGAGATATCCCCACCCAGACACAAATGCAGACAAGTGCCATGTTCAAGAGCGACATACTACCGACACGACAATAATTGTGGGTCCATTTTCCCCACCATTTCTGGCGAGTAACCCAGTTGTTTTTTTGATGACAAACTTGATAGGGATAGCATAGGCTTGAAAGGCGTCATTGCAACGGAATCCGATGTCATTAAGTTTTAACGAGTCTGACAAAGGAAGAACGCAACATCTTTTCATGTTTAGAGAGTTTGAAAAGACAGCGGAAAAGGAAACTCCAGGGGTGTCCTTTTTCGTAAAGTTGTGTCTCTCAAGCCCGAAAAAGTATAAAAAAATGCTCGAAAGAACTTCCCGATCATTACGATCGAGGAATACTTTTCATGAGTAGTGATTTCGACCTGAAAAAGTAAAAAAGTGATCGAAACCACGTCGTTTCGTAACCGTTAACGAGCCTAAAACGAAAAGGGCCCGACCATATTTTCTTCTTTACACGGTTGGAAAAGAGTTTAAAGACGATCTCCTCTTACTTACGTTTAACGAGTCAAGAGGAATAACTCGGCAATCGTTTCATATTTAGACGGTCAGAAAAGAACTAAAAGCAGACCTCCATTTTTATTCTCTTTAACCAGTCAAAAAGGGAAAAAATACTCGACAATCTTTTCATATTTTACGAGTCAGAAAAGAGCTGAAAGGTGACTCGTGATAGAGGAACGAGTGGTATAAAGGGTAGCAACTGGTTCCGGCAATGGTGGAACTTCTCAAAACATGTAATGGTCAAGTGGGTTGGCTAACAAAACCACTCATAACTGTGGTCCCTCAGGAAATGAAAACCAACCAAGTGAAAGCATATGATCAGCCAAAGAGATGGGGATGATGGAATGAAAACAACCAAGGCTCATCTAACAGAATTTAGCGGATAAAAAGGGAAATCACGAGATGTAAATCTGGTATGGGTTCATTTTTACACAAGCTTGAACCATAGAGAACTCTTCTTGGACTCCGTTTTATGTTTACACAAGCTTGAAATGAAAAAACTATGCTTGTTATAAGTTCACATGCCCCCAGCATAATGACACAAAATGAGGTACATGCCCCCTAAGCTTCATTGCATTCAACAAAGTGGATGGAATGAAGGTTCACTTTGGAGATCTTGAAAAGACTCAACTTGTATTTTATGATATCTTAATCAAAAGACTCGATTTGGAAAGGGAGTTGTTTCATTTTTTAATGAGGTTGACACAATAAAAGAACTATCCTCATAACCCTTGTTTCATTTTTTAACGAGCTAGACACAAGATCAGGAACTATGCTCGACCAGACCTAGTTTCATTTTTTAAGGAGGTTGACATAGGAATGTGAACCATGCTCTGACCAGACCTAGTTTCATTTTTTAAGGAGATTGACATAGGAAAGTGAACTATGCTCCGACCAGACCCGATTTCATTTTTTAAGGATCTTGACATAAGAAAGCAAACTATGCTCCGACATGAACTTCATCATAATGAACAAGAAGTCGTGGCTTCCAAGAGTGCCACTCCCAGTGGAAGGATCACATCTTGGAATTCAGGACCCAATGCCCCCAGGACACTATGCACAACAGCAGCATCACTGGATAAAGGCACTTGGTAAGTAGCCACGTAGTTGACCTGCGACGGGGCAGATACAACCAGTGGATAAAAACTAGGAGGGGATGGAAACTGCGCAAGAGGCATCGGGGGACTAAAGAACGATAATTGATCTATAGTCACAATCCTTCTGTCATGTGGAAAGAAAACCACATGGAAAAGTGAAGAGACAAGGGCCCCCATGGCATAAACATAGTCACGACCAAGGAGAAGACTAAAATCTAAAGCCCCTGGGGTAACCAGTACGTCTATATAGACAGTTTTTCCTTCCAAAGTAATAGGGAACTTTGGAAGGATCCCTAATGGTTGACTGGTTCCTCCGTCAAATGCCATCAGATTCTTCACGACTGGCACAAGCTGTGGGGAGCCCGAAGCTTGCCAAATAGGGGAAGGCATAAGACTGACAGATTCACCCTCATCCAAGACAGTGATAGCTATTGCCTTATCATAGACATGTACTGTAATTTGGAAAGGCACATCGGATGGAAGGTAGAAAGAAGTTAGGTGACTACAGTCGAAGGAAACGACTAAATTACTTGGTGGGGGAATCATATGATTGCCCCTTGCTCCAAAGAAGGGCTCTCGGGATCAGTTGGGATAAGAGAGTCGTTTTCGGACTCAGGAGAATCTGACGAGATGAGAAGAACATGAGCATGATGCTCCTCCGAAACAGAGTGATCGACGGCTGGTGAACCCGAGTCGACACTCTTTCCGACCAATGGTTGGTCTAGAACAGGCTTAGCACAGCCAGGTTCGGGAAGAGGAGGATGGATAAGAGAAGGATGTAAGTCAATCTCTTTGTCGATAGGGAGACGATCTGAAGAGAGCCTCTGATAACCAACAGGGAGTTGGGGTGAAGAAGCTGTAAGACTTTCCAAAACAACGAAATCTTTATCCATGAGCAGAAAAAGGTGAAGGAGATGGTTTCCTTCACATAGCCTACAGGGGAATCGAATCTTCCCGTTCTTCTTACCAGTGCCAGTTGATAGGGTAGCATCGTCATGAGCTTCAGAGGACGATGAGGGGTAGGCCGAATCATGAGACCATACTTCTAAGACCTTAGGAAGGCCAGGACAATCACGGAGAAGATGGTCATCCTTGCATAATTTACAAGGAAACTTAACCTTCTGCGGAATGGCAGAAGATGTTCCGACCTGAGCTGTACTCGGGCCAGTAGCTGCACTTTTAGCCTCTCGCTTGGGTGACTTCTTCTTCTTCATCTTCTTCTTCTTCTTCTTAGCCACCTGGTTACTTGAATCCAGACTTTCACTAGGCGAAGTAGAAGATGAGGACGTAGAAACAGGCGAAGAAGGGGAGAGTTCCACCTTGGAATCAATATGATGTTGTTCGGGTGGAGGAATTGATTGACCAATAGTTGAAACACTAGGGATCATAGAGGTTGAGAATAAACAAACAGGCAACCCAACAGTTAACCCAGGAAGGGACAACGTTTCCATGTAAGGAGCACCAACATTCCCAAAAGTAGGAAAATGACCAGGATTCCCGTCAGAGGGGATTCCTAGGTTGGTGAACTCTGTAAAAGTTGCCATCAAAACTGAAAATCACACACATGGGGCTGAAAAAAAGTCACGACACACAATCAAATGGTCAACAAACAAAATCTAACAGGGTGTGTGATCGCGGGCGAATAAATTTTAAGACACAAGGACATAACTTGACCTTTTCATCTTTAAAGAGTCGAGAAAAGGACAAAATGATGACTCTAGTTGCCTTCGAATGTTTAATGAGCCTGAAGTGACAAATGCTCAGGTGAGCCTTTTCTTTTAGGGAGTCCGAAAAGGATCAAAAGTGACTACTCTGGAGAACTAGGCAAAAGGTTTACCAGACAATCCGTAAAACTGCATATACACCTTGGTAATTGTATGAAAACCAAGGACTTTCCGTACGTCAGTCAATCTTCCCAAATGTTGTGTTCGGTGCGTTACGGGTCGTAAGGCGACAGACACGGCTTCCTATGGATAAAGGATGATAACCTAGTGGGGTTTCCCCATATACTCGATGGTACGTGGGAGCATAAGTCTGTACTAGACCACTATTGAGTCACAAAAGGAGGAATCACCCATCCTTGAGTGGAAACAAAAGTGACTAGGTTTAACGACGCCAGAGCACGTCTCTAGCCTAGACCTCTAAAAAGTGCGTGTTATGTTCCAATGCATTGTTAGATTCATTCAGTTCATTTTAAAGTTGATCTTGGATTATGTTTTAGTTTTCAGGCCTTACCGTATGTAATATCTCAAAATTCCCTAAATGCAAACTATATGCCAAAATATGTCATTTCATTCGATGAATGCTAGTTACGAAAGGGTTTGAGAGCTTTCACGTAAACGAAATGATCACAAAACAATAAAGAACTTCCCTAATGCAGCTAATGGAAATTAACAAACTTTTATTTAAGATCACTAATCACTAATCAAAATGAAAAGCTCTAATTCTCATTAACTAATACAAAGCAAAAGAGATTTTTTTCTTTTATGTCGATGGAAAAGTGCATTAAATAAACTTTGAGAAATGATAATAAACAAATTCTATTCAATACAAGCACATTCAGTTCCCTAAATCACAATGCAAACCTCCAAAGAACGAGAAAAGTCCCAAAGACACCAATGAGCCGCGTAATCTAGGCTCAAAGTGAGACAAAGCAGAATTCAAGTGAAGGCAAGTCACTCAAATAATGCAATAAAACAGTTATCAACCACTAAACGAGTGCAAGGGAGAAATCAGAGAGTCGATTGGACCAATAGAAGACCAACAACACCTAAGGAAGGCTCGACACACAAAGCCACTAGATGCCCTAGGTCTATAAACGTGAAATCGATAGAAAATGGGAAACACCCAAAGGGTAAAGGTAATCTATGCAATTGTAATCTATGCACAATTCACTTGAAAAGTATGCAAATGTAATCTATGCACATTTTCATTCATATTCTGAAAATGAGAATTCTAATTATGCAAGTGTGATCTATGCAAGAGAAATCTCAAACACAAGATGATTCTAATGTAATCTAAGAACCAATCAAATGCAAATCAAGAAAATTGGGTGAGATTTCCAAAGATCAAAAAATAAAAACACTCAAAGGCGATTAACACTCATACATAATTTAGCAAAAACAAAAGCAAAAAGATGCAAAATTGTGAAAAGACTGAGAAAAACCTCCAAGTAATGACCAAAGGAAATCAAATTAAGAATTTCTCAAAAAAAGACTCAAAACCATTCAAACAAGACTCCAACACACTCAAGTAGTCTAAAAAAGGTACCCAACACAAAAACCAAGCTCAGAGGGCTCATAGCCAAGCAAACTTCAAAAGTTCCCAGGCCTGGCGCGACTGTCAGGCTGCAACTAGCGCCTTTCAAGGATTGGCACGGGTTGTCAATGTGCAACAAGTGCCAACTGGCGCGATTATAATGCTATAAAAGAGTGCCAACCACGTTTGCTATGGAAAAATAAAAAACAAACAAGCCAAAGCTATGTCAATAGTACCCAAGTACACCAAGGGGCAAGAAGCAACACAGGGACTCAACCCAGAAAGCTAATCAAGCAGGAGAAACCAAGCAACAACCAAGAAACAAGGCAAGTTCTAAGTCGTTCAGTTCGTAAACCAAACCGGAGATGGACTGAAGTGGCATTGATCTACTTTGCTAATGCGGAGCAATAGCATTTAGAAGGCTATCTGATAGTACTTCAGGCTCCATCTAAAGTTTACAAATCAAACAACAAGACAAAACAAGCAACAAGACAAAAAACCAACTCCACATTGGAGTCGCCAAATTGTTGTGGAGGTAAATCCCCTCTACGGATAGAGGCGATCCATACTAGCCAAAATTGGGTCTAGCAACAATCAAACAACGCTAACATGTAGGTTCCTAATTGCAAATCAAAGACCGATGATGAGGGCCTACCTAGATTCCAACGCTAGTACTTTTATAAGAGTCATCGCTCCCGTTCCTTTGCTCCGGCTGGTCACAATCCCCATGATCCTCGTGAATGGACACCTGCACATGCAAAGAATGACACAAATACAAGCATAAAATCCAATAGATGCAACTATATATCAGTCAGAAAGGATATAAATCAATCACCATTACAAGGACAATAAGAGTTGAACCATAATGATAGTCGTCTACTATTATTGATAAACAGAGAAGAATACAACCATAGTTCTGACATCAAATCCTCCTTTGACTGGGTGATCAGTAGCACATGCCTTGCAAAGCTTGTTGGGAATGGGGAACAAGCCTCTCTCTCCTTGGTTACTTGGACAAGAATCTCCTCACTTAAGGTTTAGCCTCATGGGAATGAAGAAGGCTTCTTGTAGCATGAGCTTAGCAATTCTGAGACTTTGGCACTTAGAATTTGGAATTTGGAGACTAGAACTACTAACTAGTTTGTCAAAGGAAAAAGGACAAGCTTTTATAGATAGAGGAGAAGGAGTTAGGATCATCCACAAGATTCATGGGATTGGCTTTATCACTAAGAAGCTTCCATGAGAGGTGGAGAACTACTTCCCTTCTATGGAGATTCGAAGCCCAACTGAACTAACTCAAGATGGAATCAGTTCATGAATAGGTTAGGAAGAACCTTCGTAATTTGGTTTGTTAAAAAAGTTACCCAATTGGGCCGGCACGAGTGAGACTCTCAGACAGAGCGCTAGTTGGCGCGCCGTCTTTGGAGGATTTCCCTCATTGGCATGAGTGATACACAGTGGAACCGCGCCAATGGAAAAAGGGCTATTTTTATGGGTATTTTTCAGAACGTGTCTTCAGGGCATATGATGTACATACTCAAGGGGATACAATGCAAGTATTTTTAGGTTATGTCACTTCTCACAAGTCCCAGAACGAGTCCTCCAAGGTGTGGGAGAAGGGGTAATAGGGACGGTGTCAAATTACTGTGTAACATGGGCTTCAAAGTTGTAACCCTCATGTCTTCAAAGTATATTTTATGCATGTACTTGTGATTATCCAAGTGTGAAAACGTTTTGTGGCACGTGAGTTCCCAATCTTCCATTTTAAGCAATGAAATGCGCACTGGCCTAGGACCCTCGAACACCACTTGCTCAGGAAGCAAAGGTGTTGACACAATAAATTTCCTCGTATCAAGGTCCTTCGTGGCCTTAGATTTTCCATTGCGCAGAGGGATATACTCAGGAGGCCTTGTCATAGGCTCCACTCCTTTGCATCAATATCTTCCATTCTTTGGAATTATTCCTCCTCCAGGTCCACTACTTTTTCTGGCTACTTATCCCTTTTCTTCTTTGCTTGTGTTTCAGTATGCTTCCTTAGTGACGTGCACATTTGCAATGGCTTCTTCAATTTTTCCTTTGTGGTTGGTTTCTTTTCCTTCATGGCATGTTACTTTTATTTAGCCATAGTCTGCCTTGGCCTAGGTGACCTCGGCATTGTGGAAACCTCAGGTGTTTCCTCTACACTAAACACTTCTAGTCCTGACGCATTGAACACAACTACTCACAAACTCAGGGCTTCGATAGGGTGAGTGACAGTGATTCTCTCCATAAATAACTCTTGGGACACAAGAGAGTAGTTTTCTTGTGACACGAATTCTTCCCAGAAAGCTTGGCTCATAGGCAACGAACAGGAAAATTCACCAACAATTCTCAGAGTGAAAATTGTTCTCTATTGGACAAAAAAGTGTAATTTATATGGGGTTTTGAATTAAAATCCAACTATTCCCCCAAATTTTGATAATAAATGTTGTTTTGGCAAAAAATCTTTAAAGATTTTTGCCTTAATTTCCACCACCCAACTCCACTTAACCGTTTTCTATTTGTCAAGTCATGAACAGTAACTCCAATAGTCATTTTCCTACCCGGTTGTGAGGTACCTTTCCCCTTAGCGCAGCTTCCTAAGTGCAATTTCACAGGTTGCATCTTCATCACTCTCTGCATAGCCTGCTTGTTACGTAGTCCACCAAGTTGGGTAGTGTAGTTTATAGTCCCATGCTCCCTTGCAACTTCCTGGAGTACTAAGACTATCCTACTTCCACATAGTCATTATGCAGGATCCCCTGTATACAACTTCAATCGGCTCCCATTCACTCTTCCCAGGAAGGGCTCCCCATTCACCAGCAATATATGGCCCTAACCAATGCATCTAGAATTTACCTAGAAATTTAGTGAATTTACTATCATATATTAGGACAAGATCATTTACCTTGAATGTCTAAAGCTTCATGTGGCGACCAGGCCATACTTTTTCATGTTCCTTCTATACTTGTTGATGGAATCCTACCAAAAATCGGTCTTCATCAAGCACCATGAGCTGCATAAGCCATTCTTCCAAGGCCTCACGATTTTCCATATCCGTCAAAGCTGCTATGCAGAGACCACGCACAATGTATTCCATTGGCATCACGACTTTGACCCCATAGACCAATATGAATGGTGTTTATCCTGTCAAATTCTAACAAGTAGTCCTATAAGCTCATAGTACTATAGGTATGCGTACATCTGAGTCATTCCATTGCACATTGCAGATCTTTGTCAGCGTGTTCTTTAAAATCTTGTTAAAGGCTTCAACAGTTCCATTTTCCTATGGGTGATATGGTGTACTCTTTTGATGGTAGACCTTGAACTCCTCAGTCAATGCGTTGATCGTTTCATTCAGAAAGTGTGTACCCTTGTCACTCATCAACACTTTTAGGAATTGAAACCTAGTTAAGACATACTCGAACAAGAATTTTGCATTCATAGCCCTAGTATAATCCTTGACGGGTGATGTTTCCACCCATTTGGTCATATATTCCATCATAGTGATAATGTAACATGCACCCGTTTTCTTTCTAGGGGGGTCGAATTGGCCCAATAAAATAAATTTCCCACTTCTCAAAGGGTTGCAAAGATATCTGAGGGTTTAGTGGTAACTCATCTCTTTGAGATGGTCTGTCAGTTCTTTGACAAGCATCACATGTCTTACAATATGCCTTGGAATCCTTACGTAGTGTTGGCCACCATAGGCCTGTGCGTAAAATCTTTCGTAGTTTCTTTGTCTGCATAATGTCCTCAAGCAGCTCCCCCATGTGCCTCAAAGAGAATGCTATCACACTCAAAGTCTGGCATATACCTTTGTAATATTTCATCGGCACCCATTTTGTAAAAATGTCCCACAATGACTGAAAATTTGGCTACACATACTACTAATTCCTTCCTCTTCTCACTTGTGTATCCTTCCGACTTATCCCCGTAGTTAAGAAGTGAATAATGTTGTCATCCGCTATGCACACCGTAAAGGGTTGAGCATTTAGAAACCATTCCTCCAAATTACTTGGTTCTTCACCTATTTCAGTTTGTGTCAGATGGCCAGGGCCCACATTCAGCCTCCCTAGCATGACAATGACTTCAAATTCATACTCTTGAAATAATAACAACCATCTGAAAATTTCCCCCCAAACACTGGCTTTTTGAACAAGTATTTTAAGGTAGAATGATCTATATACATTTTGAAATTCCCTCCTAATAGATAATGCCTGAATTTTGCAGTGCGTACACCATGGTCAACCCTTCATGCATATTCATTGAATAATTTTTCTCGGCCTTCGATAACTTCCTACTTGCGAAAGCGATAGGATGGTCCAGTTCTCCTTCACCGACCTGTGTTAGTATTACTCCAGCACAATGCTAGAAGAATCCACATGTACATGAAACTCCTTTTTCCTATTGGGGAATACCAACATCAATGAAGTGACCATCTTTTCTTTCAACACATCTAATTTCCATTGACATTCTTCATCACAACAGAATGTCACATCCTTCTTTAGTAGTTTCCCCATGGGCACAGTAATTTGAGCATAAGCTTTGATAAATTTGCTATAGTATCCCATATTTCCCAGCATTGTGCACAACTGCTTGATTTTCCTAGTGGCTTCCAAGTTCACAATTACCGTAATATTTGCATGGTCCACCAACAATCCTTGTTTGCACACAACATGGCTTAGCAAGATCCCAAAAGGAACACAATTTTTTTTTTTTCAAATTCAGTGTTGTCTGGTATCTGCAACATGTATCAAGCATCAGGCACATACTCGCTACATGGTGCTTCACTAATCCAAATACCATCCAGTCATCAAAGTACACTTCTAGAAATTTATGAATGAACTCCTTGAAAAATGTTATGACTATGTGGGAAAATATCGCAGGTGCATTCTTTAGTTCAAATGGCATCATAGTGTATTGAAAACAACCTTATTTCGTCACGAAGGTCATTTTTCTCCTATCTTATAACGTAATATTTATTTGATGATACCCTAAAAACCTGTTAGTAAAGGAATAGGCCTCCTACCCTCCAACATTGTCTAACACTTCGTTTGTAAACGACATCCGAAATGGATCGTGGGCACATGCATTGTTAAGCTTCCCCAGATCTACATAGATCCTTATTTCACCTTTTTATTTCTTCTCTTGAACCACCATTGGACTTACCCAATCAAATCCTTCAACAGGTTCTATGACGTCTTCTTCCAACATCTTATCCAAATCTTGGTGAACTTTTTCCTTATACTTAGGATTTAGGTGATAAGGCCTTTGTTTAATAGGTCTCACGTCATGCTTTAATGTGATCTTCATAATTCCTAAATCACCAATTATTCCCTTTACATATGAAAACTTGGTGGGGAAGAGATCCTAGTATTCATGAAGTAATTCAACAAATTTATCTATTGTGGCCTCATCTCAATAATATTCAAGTTTTGCGAACTTTGGTTCTTATTTAGTGCAAGTGTTTACCTGCTTTGTCTTCGAAGGTGTGGAGATCTTCGTGTTTTCTATTTCTAATCCTTTGACTTCATAATGCCCTTTTGCCTCCAAAATATTGAGGTTCTTTGGATCTTCTTCTTCCTCTTCAGTGGTTATGTTATAGCATTCCAATGCGTGGTGCAGCTGGGTGCTCCAGTCTGGTTGGGTCCATTCCATGGGTTCCTTCGGTGTTCTAAAGATAATCGCTTTAATTGCTTGTAGCACTTCATCGATACTTGCAAACTCATCTTCAAAAATGAAAGTCAATAAGAACCATCCCTTCAATACATCCCATTTCACGATGCCATGGTGGAGATCCATTTCAAGATACCAGTTCTACACCCCATGCCTTAGTCCATTTTTCTAGGTGATTGCTTGGATCATCCTTTCCATTATATTTCTCAGTCATTCTCGTATTAGCACACCAAAACCATAGCTTCATCATTCTTCTGTAATCTCACCATCTAGAAAAACTATCCCTATGCGCACCCCACCATCATGTAGGCGTAGCGTGCAGTGCCAATTCTAATTCTTGGAAGTTGTGGTCGTCAGAGACTTCACGCTCAAATTCATCCAAAAATAGATCTATGTCAGCTAGACCATCATAGTAAGGTAATTTTCTTACCTCCCACAAAACATAGGGCAACGACTTCATCATCATATTGCATTGCAATGTAGAAACTTCATGTAAGTGATTCTGCCAATGCGCTAACTCCTTGTCTGAATCATGGGTGCAGGAAATATCCTAGTCCCATGCACTCCACCCATCTACCATTGGATTGATCCATTCCTAATCTCGCACTGTTATTTCGTAAATTTGATCCAAGTCATCATCACTTTCTTCATAATCATGGACCGGTTCAGTATAGCATGCCCCTTCTGCACAGTCTAGTGGCACTATAACCCTAAGTGACTTTCTTTCAAATGACATTGTTATTTTCTTCAAATTAATGACCCTATTCATATAAACAGCCCAATCGATTCCTAGGAGTGTGTGGTAAGGATTACTGTCATCAACAATTTCTATAACCTCAAGGTTTTCCACTACACTCGCACCTTTGATATCCACTGTTACCCCATATAAATGTCCCATGGGGATGAATTTTTACTGGTTCACCATCCTGAGCTGAATTGGAGACCACTACAATGTAGTTCTCCCCATCCTTTCCCATGTCTATTTTTGTAAAACATTCACATCAGACCCCATATCCAAGATGACATGGTCCATCTCAGAATCACCTATTTGAATTGTTAGCCTCATCTCTCATCCTCTTCACGCCTTATTCTTTCCAGTGTTTCTAATGGCACGGTGTTCATTATAGGCCCTATTAATTATTATTTCTTGAAGGGCTTCCACAACCTTGCTATCACACAGTATTTTCATGCAAGTTTCCAAAAATGTAGTGAGTACGGAAGGATCAACATCTGCAGGTGCACTGAGTTCTTGTATATTTCCCTAGCTCCCTGAGGTGGAGGCCACCGCAAATCTCATCTTGGGTTCCATAAAAGCTTTCTTAGTGCAATCCGAATCAAAGTTGGCTTCCTTTTTTGGTGCTTTGCGAACCCATCCCTCTTCTTCAGGTTGTTTACCTTTATCAATGCCAGTTTTCATTCCACTTCTTAGAATAATATTAACGTTTTGATCTTCTTCGCAAGGCTCAGCCCTCATCATTTGTAAATTCTATATTAGCTGTTGAGGCTGTGTTTTCTTCTCTTGCATTTTAGGTATTAGCATTGGGAATTCTTCGATAGTGTGGTCAAGTTGTCTGCAGTATTGACATGATGGGTGTGTAGGATTCTAGCATTCACATGCATAGTGCTCCAGTTGTACATAGTTGTAGCAAATAATTTGACTGGGACGTCTAGCAGGTCCTCCTCCTCCCTGGCCCCATCCTTTGTAGAAATTCCACCTATAGAACAAACCAATACATGCAATGTCCTAAAGCATAATACTTGTTCTACTTCTACAAAACATTAACCAGAAGCATAATCAAAATCATGAGCAACATCAAGTAGAAACATGCATAATTGATCAAGAGAATTAATCACAGATAACACAAGATATATCCAGGGGAAAGCACCAGCATAAAACCCCAACCATGTATTATCAATCAAGTGGAAATCCTCTTCACAATACAAAATGAATTAGCTCTCAAGCTATTCATTTCTCAATGAACTATGAAGAGATTAAGATATGTCTCATGAACCACCCAAGCCCTGTTTATATAGGCTTTCCCTATGGTCCTTACGTAGTTTGCTTAGGAAATAATAGCAAAAGCATATGCTATTAATTCCAACATACCAAAAACAATCAATGGCCCAAATACGTATTCCTTGTGAACACTAGTTCCTCGACCATGCAAAAACTACTTACTAGAAATAGTTAAGCATCTGATAGTACATTGTCCCACATCTGATCTCAATTGGGTCTCTGAAAGAACTGAAATGCAACAGTTATCCATGAGTGAATCCTCAATTATCTAAAATAATAGTTTTCACATGCATGCAAGCATTAACAAACTATATTTTATTATTTTAACATCTTGTTAAAATAATCTAACTAGACTTGACTAGTTAGAACTAAGTCAACTGATTCTCTCATTATAGAACTCATGCTTATTCCCTCAATCAGTGGAGGAAACTCATGTGCATGCTCACAAAGACTTCAAATTTGAATTTCCTTAATTAATTAACTCAACTGAATTAATTAATTAATATTTCCAACTGCTGTTAAGACCAAAATTAATTTTACTTCCTATAGATAGACTAGGGATTGCTATAAATAGGAAGGGACCCAAAATGTTGTTTTTAGAACTTTCTATTTTTAGCAGTTTCACCTCTCACCCAATGTGGCCAATGCCCTCACTAGCCAAATTGTTATTTGTAGACATGCTATTTTTAGCACATTTTAAATTTAGCATTTCTTGTTGCACATTTTTCAACATCCTTTATCTTGATAACCTCCTCATGCTCCTCTGGCACCTTGATATGGAGGTCAAGTTTCTGCTTGCATATGGTACGTAGGGGTTCTTTCCATCATTAGTTCATAGCTTCAATAGTGGCACTCATCGTGGCCCACAAATTTGCACAAATTATAGAACAACTACTAGGGTGTCTGAGAAAACTTCTAAAGTAAGTGGAAATTGTCCATTACATTTTGCTTGATAACTTGAAAAGTGGCACACCATAGCACAGCCCCCATGCTTAGTCCTACTGGGGCTTCAGTTTCCAAGGGAATTGGTCCCCCTCATGTAATATAATTTGCATCTATGAGATAATGATATTTATCATGTTCGTGGCCCTTGGACTTCAAACACCATACCTCTGTGTGCATCATTGGTTTAATCTCCTTGTCTTTCTTCAAACTCTGTAACTCTATATGCAAGTTTGCTAACTCTGAGTGGATCTGTTGTAACCCTAGATTTTTATCCTAAATATGTGACACATGCAACCTCATCACGATCTCCAAGGCTTCTGCCTATCTATCTATCTTCTGCTCTGACAGAGTGATCCTCTAATGGGGTAGAAGCGATGCAATAAACCACTCACGATGTTGGTGATCTGTGATCTCCATGTTAGCCTGTCTGATCTAGCACTTCAACCTCTGATCAAAATCCCAAGGCATATCCTCAACCTTCATCATGATCTCTTTAAATTCAATCACTGACTGTGAGTCATCTTTAGGCTTACTAAACTCTTTGTTCAAAGTCGTTTTAGTCTCTACTAGTGTTGCAAGAGGTTTATTAGCACAATACTTAATGTACCAAGTTAGCGCATGATCCTGCAAAGATGTAACCAACTAGGCCTTCTTTATGTTATCATTGGTGATATATTGAGTTGTCCATACAACATTCACAACAAACCATAACTACTCTAGATCTTCACTTCCTATGCCCTTGAAGGTCAGCATTTTTATTGCGTTCACCATGTTGAAAGGTCGTGGTGGAGGTGGAGGTGTGGGCAAAGGTATATGTGGTGGAGGTGGACGTGGCAATGGAGTGGATGGATGGTTTGATCTAGGAATCCCCTGAGTGATTAGCTGAACAACACTGTGTGGCATAGTCTGCCTCACCCCTTCGTCGTCACTTGAAAAAGGTCCAATCAATGGACTATACTCTAGTCTTGATCCTTTGCAATTTCTAAAGAATATTCCACTTTGCATAGCTCCAAACATCAAGGTAATGACACCACCCATTTTTCACATAACAAAATTTTAATCCAAGTATTCAATGATCTTAAATACTTACCTCACGGTACTTTGAAGAATCTTTTCTCCGCTTCACTATAGTTGACTGAGGTATCAACTGAAAAATTTGTAAGAAATCCTCCTAGAATTCGATTGAGCCAGTGACCGACAACCCGTGTGATCTTGTTTTTAGAAGCTTCTAGTTGTCATACCAATTATGGAGTCCAAACTATAGGACTATCGAGCTTCCACCTTCCTTGATTATCTGTCAACTTGGCTAACGACTGATACAATTCAGTGGGGAAGGTGCAGAAGAAGATTTTGTGTATCTATGTATAAAGATAGTTTTCCAACCAATATTCCTTTAACGGACATGGATTCCTATTTTCTTGTGCCGTGAACTTGTGAATCTTCTGATCCAACCAATTTTCACTTTCTTTCTTGGTCGGGTTCCAATGATGTGACATCACACATCACTTCAAGTAGATCTCGGTCCCAACAACGAAACCATTTTTTGATTTAGGGGGTCCTGACCAAGGTTCAGATTTAGTTGTGCCAACCAACAAAACCCTACACTACTGGCCCTTTCAGAAGCAACCCACGTAGCATAGGCTGTTGTCTTATCTGAAGTAGTATGGGGGGATGCAAGAACCAAGTTTTTTCATACAGAGACTAGTGTGATGTCTTCCAAGGCCTTGGATCTGCTTTCATGCAAATTGATAACTCCTAGGGAATGTTACTTCAACTCATTTAGAGTGGCCTTCAAACATTCGTGAAGGCCTATGATGAAGCATTACAACCTTTAATAGTTGATTGATCCAGGGATATTTTGCTTATAGATGTATGAAAAGAATCACATGTGAAAATTGTAGCTTAACACATAAATTTAATGGGCACACAAGAAAGAAGAAGAAAAACACGTAAAGGAATGAAAATAAGACACCAAGATTTAATAACGGAGTTCGTCCAAATTGAACTACATCTTTAGGCCTTGCTTGATCAAGGGGAGGCCTTCATTCATTAAATGGCATGAAAATAAGAGAGTATAATCATCACTTTACATAAAAAGGAGTATTATACCTCCATTCTGGAAAATGACTGAGTAAAGGCAAACTCAGATTGAAAAATGGACATCACCACTACATCTGTGGCATTGAGAGGGGCTGAAAACATATAAGATTTGATCAATTCAGACAAAATGCACTATCGGCCCTCCTATAAGCTCTCATGCCTCGAACTTGGTGCTAAAAATCCCCTTTTTGTGCTTTCTTCATTCATCGAGCTTTATAATTATGGTTTTGTTGCAATGCCACTAAAATCAGGGGATGACTGATTAGAATCGAAGGTTGTTCTAATGGATAGGTCAATCGGGTGCGATGAATCTGCCCTTCCCCCACAAAAACCCTAAAATTGGTCCTTTTCCATTTAAATAGATAATACACACAAATCAATAAGAAAACCGAAGTCCCGAAGTTCAAATTTCCTTAAATCAAGCTTATAGACCCATCGGGTCTGGCCTCCACATCGCAATAGGTACATCACTTTGTCAATAGTCCCATTAGCGGGGATTTCTGACCGCCAATCATCGATCCTGTCGACTGATCGCATTAGCATCCCACTTATACAACAGCCAGGGGGTTCTGATCTACTGATCGCCAATTGGCCAATTGCTCTGATTGTCGATCAACTGATCACAATCACAAGTCGGCTCTACCTAGCTCCAATATCGTGTTCCTAAAATCACCGATATTGCCCATCCTTTGCCTCCAATTGCGATTTTCCCCTTTTAATGCTTTAAGCCTATTTTTAGGGAAAAAACCCTCATTTTTCAAAGGAACAAAGTGACCTTCTTTCTGCATAACTTCATCATCTGGACTTGGATTGGAGCCCTATTCACACCATCAGAACCAGGGTGACGAGCACTTCGATCTGATGTTAGGATACTTGCTTTTCTGCCACTTTGAATTATGAGCTTTTCCATGCTATTGTATCTAAAGATCCACCTGGATCAATCCTCCCCATTGAGGAGCTTTTGGATCGCCAAAAGTTTTCATTAGTCAATTGGCAAGTGAGGGAATTGTTCCCTCACCTTTTCCTTCTCAGCCATTTGGCCTTGCTGGGGTGTATTCCCTTGAACCCAACACAAAGGTATTCCACATCTCCTCACCATGAATTCCTGGTTCTTCTGTCAAGGATGATGTCTTCAGGTAACTCATCGAGATATTCTGGTGCAAAATCATCAACTGTAGGAACTATGCCCATCTCATCGATGTCCATGATCAATGGTGGTTCATACAACTTTGATTTCTCTACATTCACTACTGAGTACATTTTCATATATATCGACAAATCAAGATGAAAGGCATTGTTTCCAATCTTCTCCAGAATGGTGAATGGACCATACCAGATTGGTCACAACTTCTTCCCTTCTCCCTTCATCCTGTCCTTGCTAATGTGGAACCACACTTTGTCTCCCACTTGGAATTGATGGTCAACTTGATTTTGTCATGTTGAGCCTCGTAACAGGCTTGACTTTTCTCCAACTACTCTTTTACTGCTTGGTGAATCAACTGGATTCACTGAATGAATTGCTGAGCTTTTTCCCTATCATTATATCCACTGGAGCCATCTTGCTTTCCAAATACCATATCAAAAGGGTCCTTTGGCAGGTAACCAAAACATGTCTCAAATGGTGAACGCTATGTAGATGAATGCACGGCTCGGTTAAAGGAATGTTGTACATATGGGAGATGCTCATTCCACAACTTGGGATGTTTCCCACAATAGCCTCATAACAAGTGTACCATGGTACGATTGACAACATATGTCTGTTCGTCGGTCTACGGATGAAATTCCGTGCTTATTTTCAATTTGGTGTCCATCATCTTCCACAAGTTGGTCCAAAAATATCTGAGAAAGCGAGAGTCCTGATCTAACACAATTAGTGTGGGTAATCCAAAATGGACCCAAACATGTTGAAAGAAAAGAGAAGTAGTCTACTCTGTAGTGATCTGCTTTTTACAAGGCATAAGAATACACATCTTGCTAAAACAGTCAATGACAACATACAAATAGTCATGACTCTTTTTGGACAAAGGCAAACCTCCTACAAAGTCCATTGGCACACTTTCCCATGGAGAACTCAGAATAGGAAGTGGTGTGTAGAGCCTGAGTTTTCTATTAGAGGGCTTTGAAACAAAACACATCACACAACCCTCTACATAGCAAGTCACAATAATTTTCAAATGAGGCCAAAAACAAAATCTTTGTACATGACATCAAGTCTTTTCAACACCAAAGTGTCCAGACACAAGAGAGGTGTGGGCCTCTTGAATTACATGTACTCTTTCCCCTGTGGGAATACACAATTTACCAAGTTGATACAACAATTTCCCCTGTAAGTGATAGTTGTCCACCTATGAACCATGGGTTAGTTTTGCATAAATCTGTTTAAAGTCATCATCGTTAGCATATTGTTTAGCATAACTCTCAAAAGACAATGAAGCATTATGCAAAATAACAGAAGCAGAAATAGGAGGGGAGATAACATATCGACCACTTTATTGCTAGTTCCCTTCTTATACTTTATTACCAGATGAAACTGTTGAAGAAAACCCATCCACATGAAATGACGAGATTGCTGCAACTTGCTTTGTGATTGAAGGTACTACAAGGGCTGATGATCTGTATGGATGATGGTCTACTTGCCAATCGGGTAGTGTTTCAACTTTTTCACTCTCTGCACCAAGGCATAAAGCTCCTTGTCATAAGTGGGATAGTTTATCATAGCGTGAGAAAACTTCTCAGAATGGTAAGAAATCAGCTTCTTTTGTTGCATCAGTAGAGCTCCCATGGCATAACCGCTGGCATCGGTTTCAATCTCGAATGGCTGTTGGATATCGGGTAAGGCTAAGACTAGCATGGTGCTGATATTCTCCTTCAATGTTTCGAAGGACTTCTATTGTCTTCCTCCCCATTGGAAGACCTGTTTCACACTTGTCAATGTGTGCAAAGGTGCTGCAATAATAGAGAAATTGGCAATAAATCTCCTCCGATACTGGACTACACCTAAAAAGCTACAGACCTTGGTTACGTGAGTAGGCTTAGGACATTTAAAATTGCTTCAACTTTAGAGGGATCAATATTTAACTGACCATGACCAATAATATGACCTAGGTAACCCAAAGATGATTTCCCGAACTCACAGTTTGACAACTTCACATAGAGTTTTTCTTTTTTCAATACATCAAGCACTTTCTTTACATGACACATGTGTTCAACCCAACTTTTACTAAAGAAAAGTATATCATCTAAATATACAAGAACAAATTCATCAATGAAAGGCTGAAAGAGATCATTCATGACCCTCATAAAAGTGGTTGGAGCATTGTAAAGTCTGAATGGCATCACCATCCATTCGAACAACCCTTGTTTGGAATTGAAGGTAGTTTTCCACATGTCCTGTTGTACAATTCAGATCTGGTGATAACCACTGCGTAAATCCAACTTGGTGAAATAAAAAACATTCATTAACTAATCTAATAAGTCATCAATTCATGGAAGGGGGTAGTCATTTTTCACCATGATTTTGTTTAGCACATGGTAATCCACGCACATCCTCCATGTGTCGTCTTTCTTTGGGACTAGGACAATCGGTGAGCCACATGGAGAAGTGCTCTTCCTGATGACCCCTTGGTCCAACAATTCCTACACATGTTTCTTGATTTCCTCCATCTCAATGTTCAACATCTTGTACATGCCAATATTTGGTAAAGGAGCATCATGCTGCAAATGGATTTCATGTTGGATTTTCCTCTTTGGAGGTAATCCCTTCGTTTCCTGAAACAACTCATCATAGTTAGAAATTAATTTAGATAATTCCTGTTTATGTTCCTAATCACAACCCTGGAAAGCATAAGCTAATTTTGCCTATTTTTCCCTTATAACTGCAAGCATGCAACCCTTATTGGAATTCACCAGCCTTTTCATTTCTGCAACACTTACAAGGCTAGCATTGAATTTATTTTGATGATCCCTTACTATATATTCTACCCCATCTTTTGTGATTTGGTATTTGTTTTCATGACGGAAAAAGAATACCTTTCTATCATATAGATATGGACTCCCCAACACCATGCCACAGATATCTAATGGGATTACATCCAGTTCTACTTCATCCACTAGCTTAAAAGTGATCAAAAATTTTACTTTACACTTCTTAGTTACATTTAGTTTTTCTTTATCATGTATCCATCCAAGCATGTAAGGTTTCAGGTGTGATTTTGTTTCTAAGCCGAGGTTCTTTACCAAGGATTCTGAAATTAATTTTGCTTGGGTTCTGGTATCAAATAGAGTTTCTACTTTAGTATGATTTACAACAACTCTAATATGAAACAATTCAATTCTCTTTTGATCATTAGGAAGGGACTCATTCACAGAACTAGTGCCTTCGTGTGATTCATAATTAACATGAGGTGTAAGAGTACCTTTTGTTCTTGCTGCTATGATCGACGCTTCATCTCTGGAATCCAATCCAAGTTCTTGCTATGTAGTTGCCACTGTCTTCTGCTTCCCTTTTCTTCCATACTTCTTTGGACGCTTTTTTGGGTGTTGTTTCCAATAGTTATTGTCACCGTGGCCTTCCTTTTTGCAATGATTGCAATACAACCTTTCTCCTTCTTTGGCTGTTGCTGTCTTATTCTCCCTTCATTTCCATTTCACTTTAGATTTGCCATTGGGAGGTTTGAACGACGGTTTTTTGGAATCATCATCTCTTTCATTTTCTCCCCTATTCTCAATATGAATTTCCTTTACAATGGCTGAGTCAATAGTGGTTGGCTCAAATAACAAAAATGAATTCCTAATGTAGTTATGCAATGAGCCAATATACTTAGTTACAACTTCAGGTGTATCAAGTGCAATACCCAGATTAAATGATTTCTTTCTAAACTCCTCTGTAAAACTCTAAACATCTTGACATTTTCCTTGCCTTAAATACTGCCAATTCATTAAAGATTTTTTCTTGTATCCCAAGGGATAAAACTATTCCTTTAACACTGTTATCAGGAAATATAGTGTCTATGCAGAGCTGTTAATCCCACTAAGATGGGTGCCTATCTTAGAAACAAACAGATTAAAGTTACTTTCGCTTTCCTTTATGAGAAGTAGATAGGAGAGGAGCAAAGAAAACCAACCTTGATCTTTTGCTTGGTTCTCCGCTTGTTCCTTCTCCTCTTTGACAGATGTTCACCACTCTTCCCCTGACCATTTCGCTTCAAAGAGTACCTGTAAAGTCAAAGAAACATAATACCTTCAAATTGCAGAGATCTACAGTCATAAACAATATAGGACCAGATATATATTGACCACATACATGCATATATCAACTAACATACAAGAATGTGGAGGAAAACTCGAATAGCTTTATTGATATAGATGTTAGAAGAGAGGATTACAACCCATTGATCTGACCCAGCGTCATTGTCCCAGCATGAAAGCCCTTCTTCACCTCATGAAAAGCTTAGATCACCCAACATTATGATATTGCACCAGGAAACCAACAACACTTCCTTACAAGATACAAGATTCCAGCGTCTGGATCTCTAGGATGAGGGATCCATATATAGATGATTGCAGGGGGTGAGTCGGCTTTTGGGATTTTGATTAGTGTCCTCTCTCTGATAGTTCCTGATTCCACTTTGAGATTGATGATCTCTTGCTCACCCTTGGGCGAATTCAGAGAGGCAAGTGTCACAGGAGAAGTTTCTAGAAGATTCCATGATCACCTACCTTGCAAACTGTCTTTTCCATTTATCTACTCTCGTCCATCGCACCCGACAGAAGGGCTTTCCAGTATGAATCACACTTTTTACACTGAGTAGGTGAGATGCATCGCACCCTCTGCACTAGGCAGTCTGTATGGTCTAGTTTTGACCAGTTCTGAGTAGTTTTCTGTGGAGAACTTCTGGGAGATGATGTAATCAGCTAAACGTTTTCCTTTAGGGCATGAAACAACACTTTTAGGGACCCATAAGCTCTTGGTTTATGGACATATGTGACTTGGGTTGCAGTGCCAAAATATGTCTATAACAGTTGCCCCCTAAAGCATGAGGCCGTAGATCTTTGATGTTGGGTAAAATGCTTTATCATGAGGATCCGAGTTTTTTTCGAACTGGAAGGTGACTTGTAATAAGATACAATACAATACATTATCTTCATAACATTTTCATGATCTAGCTGAGGTGGGCATTCCCATGCTCAGCTTTATAAATTCATTTTCATTTACATAGGACAGACAACCGTCTGTGTGGCAGACTGATGATTCTGGTAGAGCCATCATCCTTTGATTTGGATGATCATTTGTGTAGAAATGATGTACATTTGATGTCTTTATTTTCTTGAATATATCGCAGCCCTGATGGATGAAACTAGATCCGGGGTCTTCAAACTCATCCAATCTTCGCCCGAAGTACAAGTCGATCCACGTGAAAAATGTTCTGGAGTCGAACATGGAAAGACATCACCTGATTACTAGCCAATGATGTAAGCTATTAACAAGCGTGAGAAGAATCACCGATAATGATGATGACCCTCAAGGTACTACAGTACAATTCACATGGTGTGAAAAATGGACTTGGCGTCGAACACCATGCAAAATCTTTTGGTCGAAGGCCATTGATGTAAACCTGTCGCTGGAAGTGAGAAACTTGCCATTGAGGCATGCAAGCTTCAAAGTACTAAAAGGGTTGTTCCTAGGTCGACTTCTTGGATAATGAGT
>APFE030803342.1:139817-164690 GCA_000404065.3 Pinus taeda
GTGTCATGTTCAAGAGCGACTCGCTACCAATAAAGTTTCTTCAAGTTTTCTTCCCAATTTTTCCCCAGTCATTGCTGAACAATACCTCTTTATTTTTGTCAAGCTTGAGGAGGATAACATATACTTGTTCTATAATTTTCCCTTTGGGAAAACCCGTCGCTATGTTTTAACGAGCTTACCGACAGTGAAACTCGTTCTTTTCTGCATGGACAAGTTTGTTGCTATTGGTTTTAACGAGTTTAACGACAAAGACAACTCAGTCCTTTTTCATTTTTAGAGAGTCTGAAAAGGGACGGAAATAAAACTCCGGTAATCCTTTTTAGTCATATAATCTATTAAGTCTAAAAAAGCATAAGATAATATGAAAGGGATAAATTTTCGATAGTTTTAATGCGCCGAACAAGACAAGAGCTTGATATTTTTGTGTAATAATCCCTTAGGTCCAAAAGATTAAAATCTAGAGGAGGGATAGCACTCCCAGTAGCTTTAACAAGCTGGAGAGGCCAATTGCTTGGCAATCTTTTCATATTTTACGAGTCAGGTGAAAAGAGCTTAAAGGAGACTCGTCTTTGAGGAACCAGTGATATATTCGGGTAGCTGCTAATTCCAAGTAAGGTTTGGAATTTTCCAATCATGGTAGTGTCACAAGGATGGCTAAGTGAATCACTCTTCGCAGTTGTTCCTCAAAAGGGTAAACAATCAAATGGAGGCGTATGATCGGCTAAAACAGAGTGGAGGTGATGGCAGGAACATGACTAGGGCTCAAAAGTTGATGATAATGCATTCTCAATGGTTATTTACCAGAGGTTGGTTCATTTTTTTGTGGGCTTAAACTCTGGGGAAACATTTGCTCATTGCTTCGATTTAATTTTTAATGAGCTTGAACTTCACATAAAAACTACTCGTGATCATGGTCATTGATATTCGACCCATTGTTAACACTATAGTTCTTTTGACGATCATACTATCTAGTCAATTGCTCCATCAAACTGATTAGAAATGAAAATACATGTTTGAAAAATGAGTTAAAACACTCATACCCTACTCGAATTACATGAAAAGTAACTTAAAAGTAGTTTTTACCCCTCATTTTACCATTTCATTTGAACTTGAGATTGTTGGAGCTTTGGAGGTGTTTTCCCCCTTGATTTTCACTAGCTGATTTCAGGAGATTCTTTGGATGATTCTTGGCACCATCTGGACCAGGCAGGAGCTAAACTTGTGCTCTTCAGTTACATTCCTTTCGTTTTGAATTTTGAGCATGTTTCGCTGTCTTCAGGAGCCTCTGGGGTTTGAACAATTCGCTCTGCCCCCCATCGCACCCTATGTACATCAAAAAGTGTGATGCATACTGGGCTAGCCACTGGCCAGTCAGTATGCATCGCTCCTAGTACATAGCTAGGGTGCGATGGGCACAAGGAGGGAACTTTATGCACTGTTTTCTCATAGAAAATTTTCCTGTTTTTTGCCAAATCAGGATCCTGAATCTTCTCTTGTTTGTTTTCAGAGATTCATCAGAGAAAAATGGTTGTTACATGGTGACAATGTGAGCATGAAGAAGAGGACATGGTTTCTTTACATGATCTAGGTACGGTAACTCCATTGCGGAACTATGGTTTGCTCAAGTTCTTCCACACCTCTAGCATGAGGCAACAAATCAACTTGTTGCAATATTTCCTTGATGCATGGGATCCTACCAACCAGGTATTCCAGATTAGAGGCAAATCCATCCCCTTGACTGTTGTGGACATCTATTTTTTGATAGGTTTATCAAGGCGTGGTGCCCCTCTCTCACTATCAGGTTCCGCCCGTGGGGGTGAATCCGTGACAGATTATATTCGCCGATACTGTAGAGAAGGATCTCAGCCGAGTAGGGACGACAAGATCAACATCCGAGATGTCACTGACCAGTCTTTGAGGACCATCTTGTTCACATTTGCTAGACTGGCTGGCAGTGCGGCTCTTCACTTGGCCAACAGGTCCAATATGCAGTATGCCTTAGAATGACTTGAACCGAAAGTGTTCAGCTAGTGTGATGCAGTACTCCCTATAATAAGAGAACAACATACCAAGGTGAAAAATCGGCAATTTAAGAACTTTGGCTATGGTTCCATTTTGACTGCTTTCACCTTGGAGAAGATCCCACTGATGTAGCCAAAATACATTTCACTTGGTTTGCCGCCACTGACTAAGCCACGGATGTAGAGATGGGTTGACCTTATGGCTCGACATGCTGGTCAGCCACAGGTTTCTTTCTCTGATGCTTTCTTTGAGTGGTTCAACCATTAGGAGATGGTTTATGTCGAGTGTCCATATGCTGGTATGGATTTTTGGGGTGACCCAGACATGGTGATGCCGACTGGTGAGTAGTGGAGTGCTATAGGTAAAATTTCTTACCATATCCCTGTTTATTGCTTTAATAATGTTCCCGTGCTTTCTTTTATCAAGTCTAATCAAGACTCATGTGCTCATGCAGATATTGGACTGGTGTGACCAGCAGTGCACCTAAGAGCACCAGCTTCCGTTCCAGCAGGAGAGGCCATAGGGAGGGCTATCCTTCGCGACCTGGATGTGGCCGAGACCCTTGCAACGTTACAGGATCAGATTGAAGGCCTCACTCTCAATAACTTGGATGTGAGGATTGACGAGGTGCCTCTAATATTATATCGACATACTACCGGCGTGCCATGTTAATGGAATAGCATTTTACACATGATTTCATAGGCGGTGACTTGTTATCATCAGCACCATTAGACTTTTGGGTCATTTGACCGATTTTGTCTCAGACACAGAAAATTATGTGTAAACCATAAATAGTTATATATATATATTTTTTGATTTTCGGAGCTTCATTTTGATTAAGTTACATGATCCTGATGCAAATATTGATGAAATTCTTTTCTTTTATAAATGTTGCAAATGTCTATCTAACACATAATTTTCCAATGAATCCGTTAATGTGTTTAAGTTTCTAGAAATATGATGATATTGGATTGAATCAAACTATCTTTCCAAAATCTTGACCCATATGAACATGTGATAGATAGCTGGATTCCGTACAGAATAGACACTGGTGAGCTGTAGAATGATGAGCTGCGGGTCTAGCCTAACAACCAGTCGGCGTCTGCCATGTGTGATGGCATCAGAGAGGAGCTCTATTAGCGTGTTGTATTCAGTGATTTTGTTCATTGATAGGCCAATACATACCCCTCTAAAACTCACTAGCTCACCGCTTGGATAAAAAATGGCCCAGGCCACAGAAGATAGGTTCCGCGAACTACGACTTGCTCCATTGGCATATCCAACACATTATTCTAATGGGTTCAAAATCTGTAAAAAATGCAAAAGTGGATCATCTAACCAAAATTATTTCTCTTAGCGAAAACAAAAATGTAACAAAAGCATAGGGGTTACTATATTGAGTCAAGCATAGTAACGCTTAAGGTACAACCCGTTGTGGGGTTGCGCTAGTGGAATCCCATAATAATCCACTAAATCATAGGCTCCTTTTGTTAATACATGCTTAACAATATAGGGGCCAATCCATAAAGACTTGAACTTACCTGCTCCTAACTTGTTGGACTCCTGGTCGTAAAGTAAGACCAGGTCGCCGTCTGAGAAGACACGGGGTTTGACATTCTTGTCAAATTGCACCTTGACTCATTTCTTATGGGCTTCATTAGCCAAGGTGGCATCATGATGGGTTTCATCCAATTGGATTAATTCCAAGAAACGAGCCTCCTCTTCTCAAGTTCCGGGGAGAAGGTTGACTGCAAGTTTGAGGGACGAGATTTCGCACTGAATTGGTAAGATTGCTTCCAGGCCTACACCAATTGAAAGGGTGTAAACCTAGTCGCATTCCTTACTGATGTTCGGTATGCCCATAAGGCTAAGTACAGGATTAGGTGCCAACTCTGTTTATGGAATCTAATCATCCTTTGCAGCGTGCGCTTCAGGACCTTGTTGATTGCCTCAACTTGTCCGTTAGCTTGTGGATAATACGGAGTAGAGGTGTCGTGGGACAGTCCTAATTTGGTAGCCAACTCAACCATCATGTGATTACAAAAATACGATCCATGATATGTGACTATAGCTTGTGGAACATCGAATCTGGAGACTACATGATTGAAAAAGAAAAGAGCAGCCGTTTCACCACTGTTGTTTAATGTAGGCACCGCCTTGGCCCATTTGGTGAAATAGTCTACTGCGACTATAATATACCCATGCCCCCCAGCCATGGTGGGGTTACATGTCATGAAATCTATGCCCCATTTTGCGAATGGGCCAACAAAGACTACTGGCTGCAGAGGTGCGAGTGGAATTCTGGTTTTACGATCGAGGATTTGACAAGCATGGAAACTTCTGACTGTGCTTATGCAAACCTTGAAAATTATTGGCTAGAAGTATCCTGCTTGTAAAATATTTTGTATCGTGGTGTAACCAGATTGATGCTCCCCACACGCACCTGAATGATAATCATTCAGGACTTTTTCAGCCTCCTCATGCGTGAGGCACCTCCGTAGAACTGTATCGATACCACGACGGTAAAGCATATCACTGACCATCATGTAGTCTTTTTCCTAGTATCGAGTACGTTTATGCTCTGAATGAGAGGTATTAGATCTATATGTTTGGGTCTGGAGATAAATGATTATATCTTCATACCACAGATCACTTGAAGACATCAGAAACAAAGATTCATCCATTATTGTTGTATTGGATGTTGAATCGTTGGAGGATGATGGGAGATCGCATAGTAACTCTGCGAAAACCAGAGCTTTCTTTGATTTGGATTTTACAAATTCTAGATCAAACTCTTGCAAAATTTCTATCCATTTGGAATATTTTCCCCCCTAGTAACTGGCATGACAAGATATAAGTCGTGGGGTTGCAATCTGACAAAATGGTAGTTTTTCGAAAGAGGATGTAGTGTCAAAATCTCTGTATCGCTTGAATAGCGGTGAGAGCTAGCTTTTCAACATAGGAGTACTTAGTTTCTGTATCATTTAAGTTTTGACTTAAATAATAAATAGGATGTTCAATTCCATTGTCTTCTTGAACTAAAACCATTTCTATGGTCGTATTTTTTGTAGCTAGATACAAGTTATAGTCTTTTTGATAATCAGGAGCATACATTAATGATGCTTTTATTAGGGATTCCTTTAAAGCATCAAAGGAAGCTTGCGTGGCCTAATCCTAAATGAAGGGTACTCCTTTTTTCAACAAACAAGTATAACATTTAGCAAGTTTGACATATTTTGGAATGAGCCTCCTCAGAAAGTTTTCTTTCCCTTGGAGTTTCTGAATCTAAAGCAAATTTGAAGGTGGAGGCAAATCAATGATTGCCTGAACCTTACATGGGTCGAGACGAATCCCATCCTTCGAGACCACAAAGCCAAGTAAAAGACCAGAACCAACACAAAACACACATTTGTGTGGATTGAGTCGTATCTTGTAGTGTCAACAACGTAGAAATATCGCTCTCAAATGCTGTGGATGATCAGTCTGCTTTCGCGAATGAGCCGGAAGATCGTCGAGATATGGTTGAATGATGTTCTTGATGTCATGGAAGGAATAATTCATTGCCCTCTAAAATGTTGCCCCTTCATTCTTTAAACTAAAGGGTAGCTTGCGGTACGTGAATGTGCCCCAAGGACAAATAAATGCAGTCTTGGACTGGTCCTGTGGGCGGATATTTATTTTATTATACCCAGAAAATCCATCCATAAATGAAAATATTTCACATCTGGCGCACTCATCAATTATCTAGTCGATGAAGGGTGTAGGGTAGTTGTCTTTTAGACAAGCTTGGTTTACATCCCTATAATCGATGCACACTCAAATCGTTCCTTCTTTTTTCATTACAGGAACAATATTCGATACCCAATCGGTTAGAGGAACTGGGTAGATAAAACCAGCATGGAGAAGTTTTTCAACTTCCGATTTGATGGCAGCGGCTTTCTTGGGGTGCACCTACTAGAGCCGTTTTCGTACTAGTTTGACATCTGGATACATCTTAATTTTTTATTAGACTATGCTCGAGTCAATGCCTAGCATTTCTTCATATGACCATGCAAAGACATCTCTGAACTCGTGAAAGAGAGCATAATATATTTCCAGTTTTGAAGGAGAACAAGATTTTCTAACATGAATATTCTCTACAACATTCGGTTTGGTCGAGATATTGATGGAGATAGTCTCTTCAATATTAGACAAGTTCCGCTTGGAATCCACCGTGTTTACAGTATTTGATAGAAAATCAAAAACTGAGGGATGATCAAGGTCATTGGAATTATCTTCCTTACATTCCGGAAGATGGGAACGATGGTGGTAATCTTCCCATGGTGCCCCATCAATCATCATTGACTGAAAAATTACTTTGTCTGTAGGATGTACTTTCAACCAAGGATCTGAAGGGGTGCCATGTTCCTTAGACCTATCTATCCAAACACTTGATGAACGTTTATTTGGGTTTGCCTCCCATGCCGAAAACATTGATTGCTAAAATATTTATATTGGGCTTGGAGGCAAGACCTCTTGATGATCCATGCTAACATCGTGATCAATTATCTTTTGAATGGAAGACACCATATTGCAGGTTCCTACCATGGCTACTTCCGCCAGATTTTTTGGAGGTTGTAGGGTAAAAGTCCCCATTAATGTAGGGTCTTTTAGTAGGCCTTCTCCGATATTTTGAAGCAAATGAGGGCTTCTATGGATCATCGGAATGCTTCCCGTAACTTGTAAACTGTTGGGGAGAAATGTTTCTTGGTCGATGATTGTAATTCCTCCTTGGAAAGGAAATGCAATCTTCCTAAAGTACGTCGACACAACTGCAGCCATAGCATATATCCAGGGCCTTCCCAGTAGGATGTTGTAATCGAGGTTTCTGTCGATAACTTCAACATCAATTTCCACTGTCTTACCCCCCAATTCGACTTGAAAGTTACTTAAAATCCTGAAAGGAGTGTATGTTCATCCATCAAATGCTTTCTACATTGTTGACGATCGCGACAAGGGCAGTGAGCCCAAAGTTTTCCAGCAACTCATCGACATAATACATGTAGATGCTCCCTCATTAATGATCGTTTGATGAACAGTTTTGTTGAGGGATTTCCCTTGAATAAGGAAAGCAAGTTGAGCTAGTAACTGAGCGTCATATCCCTTATGATTAAATCCTACAAGATTGGAATATGCTGGGTCAATCCCACTTATTGTTGATAATAGAGCGTACTTTTGGGAGGGGAAATTTTGCAGTACCTCGAGTGTCGACATAGCGGATGGTGATTGGGCTAGGTCCTCTACTATATTATAATCCTGTGTTGCCCTAGTACAAGGAGACAGGAGGGTGTTGCATTGCAACTTGAGAAACTTGAGGTTGACATACAACATGCAATGCTTGTACTTGCGACATTGTCACAATGGCCGGTGTAGTGGGGATATTCGACATAGGTAAACTTTCTTGCATTGAGTATACAACTCTTGGTTGTTGAGGCAGTATTCGCACCCAACTGTTGGGTGTAATTCCAGCATGACCCAAATTCTGTTGTAAACTCCCATATGGTTTTTCTCTTGGAGGAAACAATGAAAGGGTATATTGCCGCCCATATGGTGGCAATCCAGTGTTCAAAGGAATGATTGGCCTCTAGGGATAGGACTACACAAATTGATACTATTGTGAAGGATCAATTTGTTGAGACTCAACATAAGGGATTCCAAATATTATTCTGGATGAACAAACGAGAACAGGCCATATTGTCGAAATAGTCCCTGGATGGACTCCATCTAGCGGTTGAGAGCTAGTGGGGAAAGATGGTATACCAGTGAACATTGTTAGAGTTGTGGCAAGAGGTTCTGCTGCTACTGCATCAGATGACACAGTCGTAGATGTCGATGGTTATTCAAACATGTCTAGTCTATCCAAGAGATTTTCTAGCGATTCTATAGGAAATTACGATGAAGGGAGACTAACTTCTGATGTAGAAGGATATAGGGTGATCGTGGCTCCAAAATGCAATGGAGTACTAGACGAAGGATCTTCCACAATCTCTTCTATAGCAATCAAACCAGGTGGGAGAGGTAGACCGTCAGGTCTGTAAAATATTTCTGGTGCCGAAGAAGGTATAGGTTCTGCAACAACAGATGTTTGGGGAATAACACCTTCCGAATCATCTATAGATGGAGCCGGTTCATGATTAGAAGTGTTTACCATCACATAAGGATCAGTTATAATATCCTCTTGTGGCTGTGGAATTTCTTTTGTAGAGGCAGGGATACCAGAAATGGTTGGAGTAACCAGAGTCTCTGAGGATGTCGGAACACTTGTTCCAATCAAACCTGGGGACTTTGATCCGATTAAACGAGTTCGCTTTGTCCGAAATAGTTTCATTTCTGGAGTCAAAAATGGTTGACTCGTAAGTCTCTGTGAACGATAGAGTTTTGATTGACTTTCTTCCACGATTGCGGATTACTTGATCAACTGAAAATAAAGGGGAAAAAAATGATTCCGAATTTAATGAATTTTAGACGCTTTGACACAACTTGATTTTTCAATTTTTAAGAGTCGAGAAAAAACAAAAGATGACTCTAGTCACCTTCGATTTTTAATGAGCCTGAAGTGACAAGTGCTCAGATGGACCTTTTATTTTAAGGAGTCTAAAAAGGAATGAAAGAGACTACTCTAGAAATCTAGACAGAGGGATTACTAAACCAATCGCAAAACTGCATAATACTTTTTACGGTACAACAGTCAATCTTCCTGAATGTTGTGTTCAGTGCATTACATTCGATAGGGCGGCAGACACGGCTTCCTAAGGATAAAGGATGTGGGCTATTGTGGTCTCCAAATATATACTCAACGGTACGTAGGAGCACAATTCTGTACTGGCACTTGTCGTCTCAAAGAGGAGGAATCACCCAACCTACAATGAAAGTGATAGTTACGAGGCTTTACGACGCCAGGATACGCCTCTAGCCTAGACTTCTAAATGTTGTGCATTAGGTTACAAAGCGTTTTTTTGTTCATTGAATTTATTTTACAGTTGATATTTCTTAAGACGTTTTCCTTTCAGGTTCATCGCGTGATGTAGATATACAATTCCTAAAATGCAACCTAAGATGATAAACAATTGTTTTATCTTCTTTTTGCAATGAAAATCCTAGTTATAAAGGAAAGAGAAATGAGATTCTTTTCAACAAAGAGCAGAGAGCACACACTAGATGCACTATCCTAAATCAACAAGAAGTCTAAATGCAAATGCATGTGCATGTATTTGTTTTCGCTTTCTTAATGTGTGAATGACAAAAAGAATGCTAAGTACAATTTTGAATTGTTTCAAGCGACAATACTAACGATTTTGTTTTCAAAAAATGAAAGGAAGATAATGATGACACTTTGCGATTTTGAAATGAAAATTGCTTTCGACACTTGAGAAACTACTAATTCAAATCAAATACAAGAGTAACAGTGTAATAAACCATCAAGAACAATAGAATTCTTTTCTTTGACTGAAAATGATACCTGTGACACTTTCAAATCAAAAGACGACAGCTTGATTACGCTACTTCTTTGTAAAAGAGGACTGTAAATGGTGAACAATACATAAAAACATTTACATTTCTTTGTACTATGGAGGATAAATCATGTAAAGGAAGGGAGTTTCCATAGAGGTATACTGATCATAGATAGCAAAACTACCAAATAAAGCTGAAGAGAGTGAACAAGAGACCAAAATCTGTAAGCAGAAGAGGTCTTATCTGGTCATCACAACTGTAACACAGGGAAAGTGAAATGCATCTCACTTACTGCACACGAGAGGTGCGATGCATCCAAATTCCCAAGAGGAGAAGGTGCGATGGTACAGGGATGAGACTTCAACTTGGTTCCAAGTCAGAGTTTGTAGCTTAGTTCAGGGATTTAGGCCGAGCAAATGATAGTCAGTAAATGCAAATCACAGGGTCTTATATAATGAGGCTACTTGAGCCACCACCAAGGCAATTAGGATGTCTGCATACCAATTGTTTAGTTTATAACCAAACCTGCAGATAGACTAAAGCAGCATTGATCTACTTTACACTTGCATAGAAGATGCAGTTCGAAGGCTAGCTGGCTTGACTTTAGGCTCTGTCTGTAAGTTTATAAAGTAAAAAAATATAGACAAGCAAATAGACTAGTCCCTCCCCAGTGGAGTCGCCATTTTGTTATCGGGAAATCTAGTGTCTATGCAGAGCTGCTAGTCCCACTAAGACAGGTAGCTATCTTAGAAACAAACAGATTAAAGTTAATTTCGCTTTCCTTTATGAGAAGTAGATAGGAGAGGAGCAAAGAATAACAACCTTGATATTTCGCTTGGTTCTCCACTTGTTCCTTCTCCTCTTTGACAGATGTTCACTACTCTTCCCTTGACCACTTCGCTTCAAAGAGTACCTGTAAAGTCAAAGCAGCATAATACCTTCAAAGTGCAGAGATCTACAGTCATAAACAATATAGGACTAGATATATATTGACCACATACATGCATATATCAGCTAACATACAAGAATGTGGGGGAAAACTCGAATAGCTTTATTGATATAGAGGTTAGAAGAGAGGATTACAACCCATTGATCTGAGCCAGTGTCATCCTCTGAGCATGAAAGCTCTTCTTCACCTCATGAAAAGCTTAGATCACCCAACATTATGATATTGCACCAGGAAATCAACAACACTTCCTTGCAAGATACAAGATTCCAGCCTCTGGATCTCTGGGATGAGCGATCCCTATATAGATGATTGCAGGGGGGTGAGTCAGCTTCTGGGATTTTGATTAGTGTCCTCTCTCTGATAGTTCCTGATTCCACTTGAAGATTGATGATCTCTTACTCATCCCTAGGCGAATTCAGAGAGGCAAGTGTCACAAGAGAAGTTTCTGGAAGATTCCATGATCATCCACCTTGCAAACAGTCTCTTCCATTTGTCTACTCTCGCCCATTGCACCCTACAAAAGGGGTTTCCAGTATGCAATTCACTTTTTACACTGAGCAGGTGAGATGCATCGCACCCTTTGCACTGGGCAGTCTGTATGGTGCAGTTTTGACCAGTTGTGAGCAATATTCTATGGAGAACTTCTGGGAGATGATGTAATCAGCTGACCTTGTTACTTTAGGGCATGAAAAAACAATTTTAGGGACTCAGAAGCCCTTGGTTTATGGACATATGTGGTTGGGGTTGCAGTGCCCAAATATGTCTATAACAACATAGAAATACAATCAGGCCATGTGGAAAAGAGGTTACCCACATTCTTACTACTTTACAATTTTTCCTCCCACCAAACGAGAGTGGTGATGCTTAGCCATAGAGAGGCCAGCTAAATCTTTGCCTCATCCTCAATGATCTGTTGAATCCTCCAGTAGACCATAATCTGCCTAATCCAATTATTAAGCTTCTCTGCATTACATTCACCATTGAACATGGGAAGATTAAATTTAACATCTAATTTAAAGAAAGGTTTCTTAGATGCATCCTTTGAATTTCTACATTATGGTGGTGAGAGGAAGAAGAACTTTCACTCATGGAAGGAGAAGGAGGGGGTTCTTCTCCATCATTTCCATGCACTGGACCTTGTTCTTATGGGTTTCTATCTTTTGCTTTCTCTAGCCTTAAAACCAACTTACCAACATTCTCTGACATTGAATAGAAGGTCTTTCTGAAATTGTGCTCCTCTTCAAGATGAGCCTTGTCTTCCACGTTTCTCCTTCGATGTGCACGCCCCACTTCGGGGTCAAAAGGCTCTAACTCCCCTTCGCCTCTTTGGAGCCTATTTCTTGTTAGCATACAATCATGCAATTCACATCTAAAAAGACCTACTCTAATACCACTTGATCCATGGATCTTTTTCTTATAGATGTATGAAAAGAATCACATGTGAAAATTGCAACTTAACACGGAAATTTAATGTGCACACAAGAAAGAAGAAGAAAAACACATAAAGACATGAAAAGAAGACATCAAGATTTGATAATGGAGTTCATCCAACTTGGACTATATCTTTGGGCCCTGCTTGATTAATGGGGAGGCGTTCATTCATTAAATGGCATGAAAAGAAGAGAATACAATCATCAGTTTACATAAAAAGGAGTCTTATACTTCCGTTCTGGAAAATGGCTGAGTGAAGGAGAACTCGGATGGAGAAATGGATAGCACCATTGCATCCGTAGCGTTGAGAGGGGCTGAAAACATATAATATTTGTCCAATTCAGACAAAATTCACTATCAGCCCTCCTGTAAGCTATCTTGCCTCGAACTACATGCTAAAAATCCCCTTTTTTGTGCTTTCTTCATTCATCAGGCTTTATAATTATGGTTTTGTTGCAATGTCATTGAAATCGATGGCTTTTCAATTAGAATAGAAGGTTTTTCTAATGAATGGGTCAATTGGGCATGATGAATCTGCCCTTCCCTCAAAAAAGCCCTGAAATTGGCCTTTTTCCATTTAAACACATAATACACAGAAAATACTAAGAAAACCAAAGTCCCCGACTTCAAATTCCTTAAATTGGGCTTATAAACCATCGAGTCTGGCCCCCACATCGCAATCGGCACATCGCTCTATCGATAGTCCCATTGTCGGGGATTGCCAACTGCTAATCACATCGACATCCCGCTTATACAATGGCCTGGGGGTTCTGGTCTACCAATTTCCAATCAATCTAATCACTGATCAGCTGATCGCTTTGATTTCCGATCGCAATCGCAAGTCGTCTCTGCCCGGCTCCAATATTGCGTGCCTGAAATCGCTGATATCGGTTGTCTTTTGCCTCTGATTGCGATTTTCCCCTTTTAATGCTTTAAGCCTATTTTTAGGGAAAACCCCCTCATTTTTCAAAGGAACAAGGTGACTTTCTTTCTGCCATAATTTCATCATCCGGACTCGGATTGGAGTGTCGTTCGCACCATTGGAATTAGCATGACGAGTGTTTTGATCTGATGTTAGGATACTTTCTTTTCTACCACTTGGAATTTTGAGCTTTTCAATGCCATTGTATCTGAAGATCCACCTGGATCATTGATTGACCTACTTATTGATGCAGGAGCATAGACTCGGAAAAATACTTTGTATTTATTAAAACTAAGGGGTCTCATGTTTTTGAGAAAATATTAAATTTATGTAAATATTAATAGGCTTTTGAGTGATTAAATTATATTTTAATATGAGAGAATTTGGTCAGTTGAGGATGTAAAGGGATGAGAGATTTTTCTAAATATTAATTTAGAGATTAGTTTCATTAATTTTGGGTGAGAGAGGATCCTTAGGGATTCAAGAGTGATTTTAGGATTTTGTTGAGATATTTGAGGACTTTGTTGAGTGATTAAAGGGATTTGAACCGAAATTGGTTCAATTCAATTTATATAGATGAATTAGCTTCAAAGGAAAAAAATAGATCAGGTAGAATAGAATAGTGAGTGAGGGTAAGAGTGATTGAGAGCAGGCTTGAACAGCCAAGGCTCTAAGCCTCTGGCAATTTGTAAGGGCCGAGAGCATTGAATATTTGGCCAAGAAGATAAGTTTGTAAGTATGTTCATTTTTATGAAAGAGTGATTTTGAGTTATGTGCCTTAATTTAGACAATTCATGTATGGGTCAATTACTGTGTTAAGAGTGAATTTGTTGGTATCTGCTGGTTAATTAGTGCATTAATCCCTGTGGAATGATAATGGTGGGTGCATGGATAAATTGTAATATGGGAACATTGTAGGCAAGGATTACCAATATTAGTTGATGAACCTTCAAAGGAAACACTAAAATTGATTTTTAGATATTGGATATCTGGTATCACAGTTATAAACCCGTAGAATATTGTGAATTGGGTGATAGGTTGAAGATTTGATTAATAAAGGTTAAACATCTGTTGGCTAGAATGTTACAATCAATTAGCTAGATTTTAGATCTTAATGGATTATGGTGTGATTGTATGAAGGGCGCAGACTTTTAACTCAGTCCAGTATAAGAACGTAGTTTTCATAATGAATACAACTTTTAGGATTGTATTTTGTTACATTGAGTTGAAAGCGTTGTTTTGTTAAATGGATCGATATTATAACTGTTAAATGCAGAAATCGGTTAAGTCTATTGGATAAATTCTCTTATTAAATACCAGATTCATTGTGAATCAATCCCCATGATTGAAGATCTTAGCGCTGAATGTATCGATTTGTGTTCAAAGTTATTTAGTGATCGGGTTGTGTACAAGACATAGATGTTCAAACGGAGCTCAATTAGACTTGGAAATTCGACTTCATGGAGGCGGAATTGTTTAATGGAATTTTGATTGAGCTGTTGTGTGTAAAATCATGTTTGAATTCAAATTGCAGGTTCAGGATCTGCAAATCTACATTCCTGATTGGTGAAAAGCAGTCGGATGAATTTGTTTAAATCCAACGCAGAGTTGTATGTGTATATCTTGCAGAAAGTCGACTGAAGATTAGTTTAAAACACAGGGCTTATGAAGCACAGAACTAAACTCTGTGTATTAGTTGATTGTAATTGCAGGAAAGCGCTGTTGGTCTTGGAATACAGCGAAGAAATTGGAGTCTATGAAGTTAATTTGGAGCAGAGAGAGTTATGATTAACTCTTGAGTGAAATCGATTTTAAACATCGATTTATTATGTCTGAATGTACTGCCTTAGCGCCGAAAGTTTTGAGATTATAGTTCCACAGCAACTACAAAGGGTGAATTGGTATTACAAAGAACCTGTGTTATTGGTGGATAAACATGTATGAAATTTGGATTCTATTGTTTAGATTTGAGCTTGGTAAAGGGCGCATCATGGATTTGTGTAAAGCGCTCCTAGAGTTAATCTAGTGATTTGTGTGAATTGGCTGGCTAACCAATTGTTAAAGATTGAAGGGCGCAGTAAAGTTATGTATTGAATCCTGAATGAAGTGATTGTATGGATCAACGTTGAGGTTGATGACAGTGTTAAAAGTAGAGGTTGAGCTGGAGGATGGACAGTGTTTGATAATGCAGGTATGTTTAAATCGAATGGAATTAGTTTGAATAGCGCTGGCAAGATAAGTTGTTACTGAGGTTTGTATTGAGTTCAAAGGTGAAACTTTGTTATGATGCTTGTTTTGTAGAATCAAGCATGGGAAGACCATGAGCGCATGGTCTAATTGGTTTTTATGGAATATTGAACTCACACTATTATTGGATCCTATATACTCATATTGCTGTATTGAAAGGAATTAAATAGGAAGTGATGGGTGAGTTTATGGGATTTACGTTGAAGGGCTTTCGCATAATAATGGTATTGTGTGAATTTGCCAACTATTGAAGTTTTGATTTGGGAAAAAAGCTGAGATGCATTCTTATACGCATGAAATGTTAAAGATCCTGGTATTGCAGGCCCTGCCTGCATCACTTATGCACATCAGAAAGAAATCTTAAAGTGGAGTTCATGGAGATCTACTTAATTCGCCAAAAAACATAAGAGAAATCACAAGAATCTTCGCGGAAGTGGCTAAGCATTCATTCCATATATTATTAAGATAAATTCAATACATTTGCATGGAATTTTATCAGTAATTCATAAAATATGTCATTTATCAGCAACATATAACATTAACAGAGATAGAGATAATTACTCAGGAATTCTTTAGAAAACTATCCTTATTGATCTTCAATTCACTGACTACAGACTCAAACTTCCCTGTGCACACAACTACAAGGGTTCGTGCACTCAGCTACGAAATCTACCTATGCCACCACACACTCAACCGTATAGCCTTCCTTCCTCTACCTAAGCATAGGAAGCAGAGCCTTCCTACCTTAGCTTCTACCCAAGATTCTTCAATGAACCTGATTCTCTATCTAAGTTCCATCTAGTTACCTATTTCTTTCACTAAGACTCAACTATTTATAGACATTTTCATACAATTTCATGGTCCATGGAACATGGGTGAAATTAAAACGAACTCAAAACTTTACTTAAAACAAATGGCTAAACCCCTTTGACTCGTATTCATCCACGTGCTCCGCTTCCACAAATGATGAAAACTTTACATCTTTTACAAAATTGTATACAAAAAAGGACTAATTAATTCCATTCTACCCCAGGGGACCCCATCCCAACATAAGACCTCTTATTTTAGTGGTTCCCAGGAAAGGGTAAAACAACCAAGTGAAAGCGTATGATCAGCCAAACAGATGGTGACGATGGAAAGAGAAAACCAAGGCTCATATGGAAAAAGCAAAATGAAAAAAAAATTCAATCAAGATAGATCGGATGAGAATGCTCAATTTTACACAAGTATGAAACATGAGAAAATATGCTTGACATGACTTGAACATGGTTTCATTTTTTCACAAGCTTGAAATGTGAGAAAAACTATGCTTGAGAGGTTCCATTTTTACACAAAGCTTGAAACATGTGGAAACTATGCTTCAAAGAAGTTTGCATTCCCCCAACAGAATGACTATAATTTGAGGTACATGTCCTGCAAGCTTCATTTCATTCATCTATGTAGATTATTGGTTACTAATAGGTGGATGAAATGAAGGTTCATTTACAAGATCAAGCGAAATAATCAACAGGAAATTTATGAGATCTAATTAAAGACTCGAATTGGAAGGGGATATGTTTCATTTTTTAACAAGATTGACACAAGAAAAGAAACTTTTCTCATGTGCTTTGATTCATCTTTGAACGAGCTTTACAGAAGACATGAGCTTTTATCAAAGGGCCCTATTACATCTTTTAATGAGCTTGACACCAGAAAAGGAACTTTTCTCTAAAGAACCTTGATTCATTTTTTAACAAGCTTGACACAAGACAAGGAATGTTTCTCTGAGACCTTGATCATGACCTGCAGAAGGCTATGGATTCTAATAGGTTCTCATTAGATAGAAGAACAATTATCTAGAATGTAACAAATGATCCAATGGAAAGATCAGGCTCTAGTGCCCCCAATAAATGATTTACCATATCAATTACTAGATCTAGGTTTAAAGAATTTGAGCAGACAATGAAAGGCTAATCTTCATTAGTAGGTATGTCAATGGGACATGTTGCCACATGATTAACTTGTGGCTAGGAAGATACCACTTGCATATTCAGAATACTCAGGAATGTAGGATGATTGGCATTCAAATAAGGAACAACAAAGGAAAGTTGCTCGATAGGCACATTCCTTCCATCATGCAGGAAGCACATCACTAAAAATAGTGTGGATACAATACAATTCAAGAATAAAAATTGTCTCACCACAGAAGCAAATTTATGTCGAAAGGGACCATGACAACCATAACATCAATGCATAAATTTTTTCCTCCCAAGGTAATAGGAAACTGAGGAAGAATCCATAAGGGTTGACTGGTTTTCTTGTTAAAAGCTAACAGATTCAAAGAAATAGACACAAGATGTGGAGAGCCAAAATCATGCCAAGTAGTTGAGGATATAATACTAATAGAAGCTCCCTCATCTATAGAAGTGTGATGGATGTTATTATCATAAACCTATACCATGATCTTAAAATGCATGTAAGAAGGGAGATGAGATTCTATCTATCATCACTAATCAAAGGCAATGTCCTGTTTTCTTGGAGAGTGTTTCATAGGAATGGGAAAAATGTCCCCTAGTCTGGTAGAATCATAAGAAACAAGAACAATTTGAGTGTTATGAAGTTCACTCTCTACAGTAAAGGTACGATCAATTGAAGGTGGAAACAAATCAACCATTTTTTCAATCAATGGTTGGTCATGAACAAACTCATGGGATTCACACTCAGAGAGAGTGTGATTGAATGGAGAGGATAGTGGTTAATCACTTCATCAAGATTCTGATGAATCATTTCATCACCTAGTGGAGGATTGGGAGAAATATTTTGGTAACAAATTGGAAGTCGTGGTTGAGAATATCTAAGGTTTTCCAACACTTTTGAGGCTTTATCCATATAAGGAAAAAGGTGAATAAGATGATTCCCTTCACAAATCTTATAGGTAAACTTGAATTTACCCTTTTCCCCATGGACCTTATTATCACTAGTGGATGGTTTATCACTAGCATTATCTCCATAGGTTGATTAAAAGAGTCGATGGGAGCCTATGGACCACACATATAATACGTTGGGAATACCAGTACAATCTCTAAGAAGGTGATCACCCTTAAAATTCATGCAAGGGAATTTAACTTTGTGGGGCTAATTGGAATGTTCCTCCATACTAATTGCATGGGTAGCAATGGTTGTTTGGTTGCCCCCCTACTTATTTTGTTTCTTCTTCTTCCTTTTCTTATTCTTCTTAGCTTCATCGTTACTATAATCAATACATTCACCAGGTGAGGAGGAAGAAAGAGATGAAGAAATGATAGATGAAGAAGGCAAAGGGTCAACTATAGGACCAACTTGAGGTTGATATTGTTTAGGTGTAGGACAACTTAGTTGAGGTTTAGTTTGTACATTTGGAACCATAGTGGTAAAAAAACCCAAATGGGAAAACCAATGGTGAATCCAAGAAGGGACAAAATTTCCATATAAGGAGCACCAATATTTCCAAAATAAAGAAAAGGAATAGGATTCCCAATAGAGGGGTTTCCTTGACTAGTGGACTCGGGAACTATTTCCATTAGTCTCAACCTAAGATTTACTAAACAATTGTTCCATGGTAAGGATGTCGTTTTGTAGTCAATTAATTGATTTTAGAAATTAACAACAAAAATAAATGAAGAATGGGTATTTAGGAAAATTTTTTTACCAAGCAACTATGAACTGCAATATACAACCTTGGAGAACCAAGTATTTACGTAGGGGAAACAAAATCTCTCCAAAGGATGCGTTCAGTGTATCACAGTTTACAAGTTGGCCGACTCGGTTACCTATGGATGGATAGAAACCTATGGTGGAATTACAAAATATACTCTATGGCACCTGGAAGTGCAGTTTGTAATAGTGTTGTCTAATGCATAACTATTTGATGAGAGCACTCCAATATATTTATCATGTGTGGAGTGCCATCCAATATACCCAAAGGTACATGGAGTAAAATCCAATACACTTACGTACGTGGAACAGGATATCACCCTAAGATACGATGCTAACAAATAATAATGACTACTACATTAATGATGCTAGAACATGTCTCTATCCTAAACCTCTAAATGTTGTTAAAGTGACAAATTGTCCTTAGGTTGATACTAAATATTTTTAAAGTTTAACTTAGATTGGGTTTTGATTTTATGGCTCACCGTGAATTTCACTGAAATATCCTAAAATGTAAGTTAACATGAAGACTTGGAGACTTTCACTTTCAATGAGAATATATCTAAAGGAGGGAAGAGAAAAATAATATGTAGAAAATAATAACTAAGTGAAATTCCCTAAAAATCAACTATTCCAATGAAAATTTACTCACAAAACCCTAGATGCCAATGAAAAGAGATTTATCTTTTCAATTTCCTCTCAATTTCCAAAATTAGAGAAAACTAAGATGATGCATGTCTAATCACTGATTAAAAATAAAGTCAGAATGATCACTAGAATACCAATTATTTCAAGTACTCAATGACTAAACAAATTAGTTCACTAACGACCTAATGAGAAGAACAAAGGAAAATATAAACAAATTATTATCAAAGGCAATCAAAACCACAAGAAAAATATATGGAGGCTTTTAAAAAAAACTAAGACACTGAGGGACAAAAGCAAGAGTAGCTAGAAGAAGGATTTCCCTATGGTCCTTACGTAGTTTGCTTAGGAAATAATAGCAAAAGCATAGGCTATTAATTCCAACATACCAAAAACAACTAATGGTCCAACTATGTATTCCTTGAGAATACTAGTTCCTCAACCATGAAAAAAATACTTACTAGAAATAGTTAAGCATCTGATAGTACAGTGTCCCACATCTGATCTCAACTGGGTCTCTGACAGAACTGACATGCAACAGTTATCCATGAGTAAATCCTCAGTTATCTAAAATAATAGTTGTCACATGCATGCAAGCATTAACAAACTATATTTTATTATTTTAACAACTTGTTAAAATAATCTAACTGGACTTGACTAGTTAGAACTAAGTCAACTGATTCTCTCATTATAGAACTCATGCTTATTCCCTCAATTAGTGGAGGAAACTCATGTGCAGGCTCACAAATACTTCAAATTCGAATTTCCTTAATTAATTAACTCAACTGAATTAATTAATTAATATTTCAAACTGCTATTAAGACCAAAATTAATTTTACTTCCTATAGATAGACTAGGGATTGCTATAAATAGGAAGGGACCCAGAAATGTTATTTTTAGAATTTCATTTTTAGCAATTTTCCACCTCTCACCCAATTGTGTGCAATGACCTCACTGGCCAAACTGCTATTTTTGGACATGCTATTTAGCATGTCTATTTTTAGCACATTCTAAATTTAGCATTTCTTGTTGCACACTTTTCAACACTCCCTCTCAATAAGAAAGGGATTATCAGCAACCCCGATCCTGTCTCTATGGAACTCAAACTTGCCCTTTGATAATGCCTTTGTCAAAATATCTGCATCCTGTTCCTCGGTCGAAATATACTGCAACATCATGATCCTCTTGACCACACAATCCCGTAAATGATGATAGCGAATATCTATATGCTTGGACCTGTCATGAAACACTGGATTCTTAGAGAGTTTAATGCAACTTTGATTATCACAATATATCACCGTCGGATCCATCATTTAACCAAACAATCCCACTAGGATCTTCCGCATCCAGATGGCCTCACATGCAGCTTGACTTGCTGCCATGTACTCTACCTCCACTGAGCTAAGTGCAACTAATCTCTATTTTCGGCTATACCATGAAACTACAGCTGACCCAAGGTTGAATATCCCTCCAAAAGTGCTCTTCCTGTCTGATGGACTACCTGCCCAATCTGCATTTGTGAAGCCTTGGAGCTTCACTCCCTGTGTCCACTTGTACCATAATCCATACTGTGTAGTGCCTTTGAGATATCTCAACACATGCTTTACCGCCTTCCAAAATAACTTGGTTGGCTGAACCATAGCTTGACTCAGCTGGTTCACTACAAAGCACAAATCTGGTTGTGTGTTCACTAGATACATGAGTGAACCCACAAGTTGCCGATAAACTGTAGTAGCTACTACCTCACCTGAAGTAGCATCCTCCTTCCTCCAATTACCTGCTAGAGGAGTTTCCATGGGCTTGCACATATCCATGTGGAAGTGCCTCAATATCTCATTGGCATACTTGCCTTGAGAAACAAATACTTCCCCATCTCTCTGCCACACCTCCATGCCTAGAAAGTAATGCATGAGGCCCATGTCCTTCATCTCAAACTCTTTTGCACGATCTTTCTTGCAAGACTTGATCAACTCATCATCACTTGCCAAAATCAGATCATCGACATAAGGTACAATAATCAATAGCTTACCATCTACAATGATGTGGTAGAGGTTCGCATCTGCTTTACTCTTGGTGAAGCCCAACCCAGTGAAATAGCTGTCGATCCTGGTATACCAAGCACAGGGTGCTTGCTTCAGCCCATACAATGCTCGCTTGAGTTGACACACATGTGACTCACGATCGAAGGTCTCAAATCCTTCGGGATGCTCAATGTATACCTCTTCCTCAATCTCCCCATTGAGGAAAGTTGTCTTCACATCCATTTGATGGATCTTCGAACCCATCTATTCTGATAGTGCTAGAACCGATCTGATCGATAAGTACCTTGCAACAGGAGGAAAGGTCTCATCATAGTCAATCCCCTCAACCTGTGAGAAATCACGGGTAACAAATCTTGCCTTATGTTTCTGAATACTGCCATCAACTGCCTGCTTTACCTTGTAAATCCATCGGGAAGTAACCATTGACTTGTCCCACGGTCTAGGAACAACATCCCATACACTGTTCCTCATGATAGAATCATACTCATCTACCATCACATCCATCCAAACTGGCTGCTACACTGCCTCCTCAAAAGAAGAAGGCTTAGTCGCTACACACTCCCCAACCAGGGCCATGTAGCCAGTGTATCTATCGGGAGATCTCCTTTGTCTACGATGAGAGGATGGCTGCCCCACATTCTCTCTCGCATCCTGCATCAATCTGTCAGCTTCCTGAGAGCATTTCCGCCCCTCTCTGGAAGACTCTCCAGTAGTGGTGATCTCCACCACTGGAATCTCTGCATGTGGCTACTCCGCATCATAAGGAGGCTCCTCCTCCTTAGGAACTAATAGTTCCTCATCATCACCATGCAACTTGAGCTCCCTCTCAAGTGACTCTTGCATGGCTCGTTGCTCATCAAACTTTAGATCCTTACGCACTACTATCCTCTGACTGGCAAGCAAAAACACCGGATAGTTGTGAGGTGTATCCGTATACCCCACAAGTATTCCCAACTCAACTGTTGGGTCTAGCTTCTTCCGAGCATCTTTGGTCACATGATAGTAAACTGGTGATTGAAAGATGCGGAAGTGACTTACATCTGGCCGCTTCCTTGAAAAAGCCTCTATAGGTGTCTTCATCCCCAAAATACGATGAGGACTTCTGTTATGAAGATACGTTGCTGTATTGCATGCCTCAGCCCACAGATGAAGTGGTAGGCTTTGGTCATGTAGCATCGCTCGAGCTGCTCCCACAATATATCTGTTCTTCCTTTCGGCCACCCCATTCTGATGTGGGTTATGAGGTGCCATGAGTTCCCGTTTAATTCCTTCTGAAGCACAAAAGTCTTTAAACTGTTGGGAAACATACTCTCCACCGTTATCACTCCGCAAGGCCTTTATCTTCCTTCCTGATTCTTTCTTTGCCAAAGCTTTGAACTCACACAACTTCAAGAAGGTTTGATCATTCTTTTGCATGAAGTAGATCCAACATCTACGAGAAAAATCATCTATAAAAATAACAAAGTGCCTTTGCTTCATTGTGGAGGCTGTAGAGAAGGGCCCACATACATCTGAATGAACTCGATCTAAAACTGCTCCTGCTCTACCATCCCGATCATGAAAAGAAGCCTTTGCATACTTACCCAGAGTACAACCTTTACATGTGCTTGTCTGCTCCAGTTTGCACTTAGGTAATTCAGTAGAAATTTGTTGCATGATCTTCAAGGCCCCATGATGCAAGTGGCCCAATCTCCTATGCCATAACTCGCCAATATCTTGGCCATGCACCACTTCTGCCTTGGTACTGAGAGTAGCACAATCTTCTACCTGTAACTTGTAGAGATTCTTAATTCGAATCCCAATTTATTTGGTCTGTCCAGTGCCGATATGCCTTAGGAAAACCTTTCCCAAACTAAAGACTACATCATAGCCTTTATTCTTAAGCATAGCAATATACACAATATTCTTTTTCAACCTTGGTACATACACAACATTAGAAAGAGTGAGGGGAGAACCATGCTCCCTCTGAAACATAACCATACCTCTACCTGAGACACAGTACTTCCCGTCATCGCCCATCTTGATCCGTATCCGGAGATCCTTCTCCTCCAAAGTGTTGAAAAGATTCTTGTCACCTGACATGTGGAAAGAAGCTCCACTGTCCGAATACCAAACACATCCCATGCTGGATGAAACCATGCATGCAATAAGCGAGAAATCCATCTCAAACTGTGAAGCTAGTGCATCACCATCAGATTCCTTGGAGGAACCTTTCTTCTTGGACTTCCTCTTTGGGCAATTATTAGCATAATGACCCAACTCATGACAATGAAAGCATTTCACTTTCGACTTGTCAAACTTCTTCCCTCCTTGAGAAGACTTGGAATGGGATGCCTTCCATTTCCCTTTCTTAGCTTTAGAAGCTAAAGCCAAGTTCTTTTCATCATCATGTTTTGATGAAGAAGCTCCATCCTTGGTGCTCCGTCTGATCTCCTCCTGCATCAAATCCGACCATAGTCATTCCCAATCTGGCAGTTTGTCCCTTCCATTCATTGAGTCTTGGTAGCTATGCCAGCTCTTAGGAAGGCCAAGGAGTGCTAGACTCACCATATCCTCATCAGATGTAGTGACTCCTACGCTTGCAAGCTCATCTCTGCAAGTGGTGAGCTTGTTCAATAATGTAGAAATAGAGTCACCCTTCTCACACTTGATCTTTCGAAGCTTGTCCTTCAGTGCCAGCTTCCTTTGATCACTGCTATTCTGATATAAATCTTTCAATGTTTTCCACATTGCAAACGGAGACTCCTTCCCATGGAGGCTTGAGACTATGTGATCTCGAACACCCTCCAAGAGAATTATCCTAGTTCTGGCCACACATTTACCCCATTCCACCAGCTCAGTCTTGTCAGTAGGCTTAGGGACTTCTTGATCAATGAAATCCTTAAGACCATTATCTTCCAAAATTGCCTCTATGCCATCCTTCCAAGCTATATAGTTTGAGCTGCTATCAAGGGCATACTCAAGCCTCAAACCATTGAACGCCATTGATGAAATAGATGTGATAAGAACTTGAGATCTATATCAAGAATAAGAAACTTGAATTCCTCCGGCTAGTATATTGTTCTTGCTTGATCACCTATGCTCTGATACCATGTAGAAATTTCACTTGTAGAACAAACTGATATATGCAATGTCTTAAAGCATAATACTTGTTCTACTTCTACAAAGCATTAAGTGGAAGCATAATCGAAATCATGAGCAACATCAAGTAGAAACATGCATAACTGATTAAGAGAATTAATCACACATAACACAAGATATATCCAGGGGAAAGCACTAGCATAAAACCTCAACCATGTATTATCAATCAAGTGGAAATCCTCTTCACAATACAAAAAGAATTAGCTCTCAAGCTATTCAGTTCTCAATGAACTATGAAGATATGAAGATATTTCTCATGAACCACCCAAGCCCTGTTTATATAGGCTTTCCCTATGGTCCTTACGTAGTTT
>APFE030803342.1:199200-228021 GCA_000404065.3 Pinus taeda
GATCTGCATGCCTCAATGGCAAGTTTCTTGCCTTTGACGACAGTTTACATCATCGACTTTCGATCAAAGGATTCCATGACATGTTCGACATCAACACATCTTATCACATTTCATGGATTGTGCTGAGTAATTTGAGAGCCATTGTCATTATTGGTGGTTTCTCTCACGCTTGTTAACAGTTTACATCATTGACTGGTAATCAAGCGGTTTCTACCATGTTCGACTTCGACACATTCAATCGCATGGATAGAATCGTACTATTCAGGACGTAGAAATGAAGACCCTGGATCTAGTTTCCACCATCCAGGTTGTGAGGAATTTTGTATTCATTATATTATGGACTATTCATAAACAGATGGCTGCGTCCATACTATGTCCGCATGTGTCTGTACTTACGATGTGTTAGGAGATCATTCCTATATCAGAGCAGTAGTTAGTCTCCTAGTCAGTTAGTCTTCTAGTCAAGCTTTCAGTCTCTTTGTCAGTTTTTATCTGAGTATGGGAATGCCTACCTCAGCGATGATATGATCTCATATATATATTTTTCATTTGAATGTTTTTATAGGCTCCAATCGGGCTCTCCGCCAGATGATACTCGAAATGATAAGGCACTTCACTCTTCCTATATGAAAAATGAAAACAATCCTCATATACTACAGACTTCGCACTTTAGGGGGCAATCTGTTACAAAAAAATATCGTCACCTTGATTATTTGCAGTCGGTGTAGGCCTATCATCACCTATACTAGCTTCCTAAGCAAGTCTTAAACCTCAGCTCTTCAAAACAAGCTTGAGAAAAGAGAGAAAGACATCAAAAAAGCAATATAACTTTGGTTCCGCACTTTCTCTTAGCTTTTCCTGTGGGCACGCACCTTTTATTCAAGACATCTACGTACTTATATGCTCTGTATGTAAAGGGGAGGGTGCGTACCCTTGTAAAAGTCAAAAGGTGCAATTTTTATCTTAAAAAACTCATCTTGGGTTGATTCTAGAGTTTTCTAGAAGGATTTGTTACGTGGATTGTTCGCTCCAATTGGTTCATTCATCCCATACAAGGAGGAACTAATCCCTTGTTGAGAGGAGCTATCCCTTTGAAGGAGGACTCTATCCCTTTGAAGGAGGAGCTGGTAACTGATCTCCATTGCACTATAAATTGAGGCATTGGGTCAGTGGCCAGAGAGGTTAGAAGCTGAACTTTTGAGGGTAAATGCTAGTGAAATCAAGACTTCCTATTTGAGCTTAAGAGGAGAGATCACATACCTTTTTGGCCCTATTAGGGAGTGAGTGAAGCTTGTCAAAGTAGAGGAGACTTCTTGTTGGACCCTGGGAGGAGCTTGTACAGCGTCAAGGCAAAGGTTGTAAGGTTCTTTTCTTTTGAATTAATACAATCAAGCTCATTTTTCTCAACAAGTATCTTATGCTATTTGTTTCATGGACTCCTTGACTTTCATGTTAAATATGTTTTATAACATTGGATATTCAGGTGTTATTTAATTGTTTGCCTTGTTTTTACTTGCAGGTTTGTGATAAAGGAACTTACTTGGATCAAAGAAGCGAAGGCATCTCCGAACTTGCGTTGGACATGAGGTAGGCCCTTAAACACACTTGTTTCCCATTACTTATAAAGCGCATTTAGAGAAAGATAGTGTTTGGTTGGTCTTTTTGTCATTAGGTCTTCATTAGACTCTAGGAAGATCTGTCTTGTCTGCAAGATCGACTGATTCCGCGTGACAGGGATGATCAAGGTCACTGGAATTATCTTCCTTACAGTCTGGAAGATGGGAACAATGGTGGTAATCTTCCCATGGTGCCCCATCAATCATCATTTACTGAACAATTCATTTGTCTGTAGGATGTACTTTCAACCAAGGATCTAAAGGGGTGCCATGTTCCTTAGACCTATCTATCCAAACACTTGACGAGTGTTGATTTGGGTTCGCCTACCATGCTGAAAACATTGATTGCTACAGTATTTATATTGGGCTTGGAGGCAAGACCTCTTGATGATCCATGCTAACATCGTGATCGGTTATATTTTGAATGGAAGACACCATATTGCAGGTTCCTACCATGGCTACTTCCGCCAGATTGTTTGGAGGTTGTAGGGTAAAAGTCCCCATTAATGTAGGGTCTTTTAGTAGGCCTACTTCGATATTTTGAAGAGAATGAGGGCTTCTGTGGATCATCAAAATGCTTCGTGTAACTTGTAAACTGTTGGGGAGAAATGTTTCTTGGTTCATGATTGTAATTCCTCCTTGGAAGGGAAATGCAATCTTCCTAAAGTACGTCGACACAACTGTAGCCATAGCATATATCAAGGGCCTTCCTAGTAGGATGTTGTAATCGACGTTTCCATCAATAACTTCAACATCAATTTCCACTGTCTTACCCCCCAGTTCGACTTGCAAGTTACTTAAAATCCTGAAAGGAGTGTATGTCCGTCCATCAAATGCTTTCAACATCGTTGATGATCATGACAAGGGTAGTGAGCCCAAAGTTTTCCAGCAACTCATCGACATAATACATGTAGATGCTCCCTCATCAATGATCATTTGATGAACAGTTTTGTTGAGGGCTGTCCCTTGAATAAGGAAAGCAAGTTGAGCTAGTAACTGAGGGTCATATCCTTTATGATTAAATCCTACAAGATTGGAATCCGTTGGGTCAATCCCACCTATTGCTGATAATAGAGCCTGCTGTTGGGAGGGGAAATTTTGCAGTACCTCAAGTGTCGACATAGAGGATGGTGATTGGGCCAAGTCCTCTACTATATTATAATTCTCTGTTTCCCTGGCACGAGGAGACAAGAGGCTGTTGTATTGAAACTTGAGAAACTTGAGGTTAACATACAACAGGCAATGCTTGTACTTGCAACACTGTCACAATGGCCGGTGTAGTGGGGATATTCGACATAGGTAAACTTTGTTGCATTGAGTATATAGCTCTTGGTTGTTGAGGCAGTATTGGCACCCAACCACTAGGTGTAATTCCAGCATGACTCGAATTCTGTTTTGAACTCCCATATGGTTTTTCTCTTGGAGGAAACAATGAAAGGGTATATTGTTGCCCATATGGTGGCAATCTAGTGCTCAAAGGAACAATTGGCCTCTAGGGACAGGACTGCGCAAATTGATACTATTGTGAAGGACCAATTTGTTGAGACTCAACATAAGAGATTCCAGATATTATTCTGGATGAACAAACGGGAACAGACCATATTGTCGAAATAGTCCCTAGATGGACTCCATCTAGCGGTTGAGAGCTAGTGGGGACAAATGGTATGCCAGTGAACATTGTTGGAGTTGTGGCAAGAGGTTCTGCTGCTACTGCATCAGATGACAAAGTCCTAGATTTCAATGGTTATTCAAACATGTCTAGTCTATCCAAGAGATTTGCTAGCGATTCTATAGGAACTTGCGATGAAGGGAGACTAACTTCTGATGAAGAAGGATATAGGGTGATCGCGGCTCCAAAATGCAATGGAGTACTGGATGAAGGATCTTCCACAATCTCTTCTATAGCAATCAAACCAGGTGGGAGAGGTAGACCGTCAGGTCTGTAAAATATTTCTGGTGCCAAAGAAGGTATAGGTTCTGCAACGACAGATGTTTGGGAAATAACACCTTCTGAATCATCTATAGATTGAGCCGATTCAGGATTAGAAGTGTTTACCATCACACAAGGATCAATTATAATGTCCTCTTGTGGCTGCGGAATTTCTTTTGTAGAGGCAGGGATACCAGAAATGGTTGGAGTAACCAGAGTCTCTGAGGATGTCGGAACACTTGTTCCAATCAAGCCATGGGACTTTGATCCGGTTAAATGAGTTCACTTTGTCCGAAATAGTTTCATTTCTGGATTCAAAGACGGTTGACTCGTAAGTCTCTGTGAACGACAGGGTTTTGATTGAATTTCTTCCACGATTGCGGATTACTTGATCAACTGAAAATAAAGGGGAAAAAATGATTCCGAATTTAATGAATTTAAGACGCTTTGACACAACTTTATTTTTCAATTTTTAAGAGTCGAGAAAAAACAAAAGATGACTCTAGTCACCTTCGATTTTTAATGAGCCTGAAGTGACAAGTGCTCAGATGGACCTTTTATTTTAAGGAGTCTAAAAAGGAACGAAAGAGACTACTCTGGGAATCTAGACAGAGGGATTACTAAACCAATCGCAAATTTGCAGAATAATTTTTACGGTACAACAATCAATCTTCCTGAATGTTGTGTTCAGTGCATTGCATTCGATAGGGTGGCAGACACGGCTTCCTAAGGATAAAGGATGTGGCCTATTGTGGTCTCCCAATATATACTCAACGGTACGTAGGATCAAAATTCTGTACTGGAACTTGTCGTCTCAAAGAGGAGGAATCACCCAACCTACAATGAAAGCGATAGTTACCAGGCTTTATGACGCCGGAATACGTCTCTAGCCTAGACTTCTAAATCTTGTGCATTAGGTTCCAAAGCATTTTTATGTTCATTGAATTTATTTTAGAGTTGATCTTTCTTAAGAAGTTTTCCTTTCAAGTTCACCACGTGATGTAGATATACAATTCCTAAAATGAAATCTAAGATGATAAACAATTGTTTTATCTTCTTTTTGCAATGAAAATCCTAGTTATTAAGGAAAGAGAAATGAGATTCTTTTCAACAAAGAGCAGAGAGCACACACTAGATGCACTGTCCTAAATTAACAAGCAGTCTAAATGCAAATGAATGTGCATGTATTTGTTTTCGCTTTCTTAATGTGTGAATGACAAAAAGAATGCTAAGTAAAAATTTGAAATTTTTCAAGCGACAATACTAACGATTTTCTTTTCAAAAAATGAAAGGAAGATAATGAAGACACTTTACGATTTCGAATTGAAAATTGCTTTCGACACTTGAGAAACTACTAATTCAAATCAAATACAAGAGTAATAGTGTAATTGACCATCAAGAACAATAGAATTCTTTTCTTTGACTGAAAATGATACATGCGACACTTTCAAATCAAAAGACAACTACTTGATTACGCTACTTCTTTGTAAAAGAGGACTGTAAATGGTGAAAAATACATAAAAACATTTACAGTTCTTTGTACTATGAAGGCTAAATCATGCAAAGGAAGGGAGTTTCCATAGAGGTACACTGATCACAGATAGAAAAACTCCTGAATAAAGCTAAAGAGAGTGAAAAAGAGACCAAAATCCATAAGCAAAAGAGGTCTTATCTGTTCATCGCAACTGTAACACAGGGAAAGTGCAATGCATCTCACTTACTGCACACGGGAGGTGCGATGCATCCAAATTCCCAAGAGGAGAAGGTGCGATGGTCTAGGGACGAGACTTCAACTTGGTTCCGAGTCAGAGTTTGTAGCTTAGTTCAGGGATTTAGACCGAGCAAATGATAGTTAGTAAATGCAAATCACAGGGGCTTATCTAATGAGACTACTTGAGCCACCACCAGGGAAATTAGGATGTCTACAAATCAATTGTTTAGTTTATAACCAAACCCGGAGATAGAATGACTTCAGACTCTGTCTGTAAGTTTATAAAGTAAACAAATATAGACAAGCAAACAAACTAGTCGCTCCCCAGTGGAGTCGCCATTTTCTTATCGAGAAATCTAGTGTCTATGCAGAGCTGCTAGTCCCACTAAGACAGGTAGCTATCTTAGAAACAAACAGATTAAAGTTACTTTCGCTTTCCTTTATGATAAGTATATAGGAGAGGAGCAAAGAATAACAACCTTGATATTTCACTTGGTTCTCCACTTGTTCCTTCTCCTCTTTGACAGATGTTCACTGCTCTTCCCTTGACCACTTCGCTTCAAAGAGTACCTGTAAAGTCAAAGCAGCATAATACCTTCAAAGTGAAAAGATCTATAGTCATAAACAATATAGGACTAGATATATATTTACCACATACATGCATATATCAGCTAACATACAAGAATGTGGAGGAAAACTCGAATAACTTTATTGATATAGAGGTTAGGAGAGAGGATTACAACCCATTGATCTGAGCCAGTGTCATCCTCCCAGCATGAAAGCCCTTCTTCACCTTATGAAAAGCTTAGATCACCCAACACTATGATATTGCACCAAGAAACCAACAACACTTCCTTACAAGATACAAGATTCCAGCGTCTGGATCTCTGGGATGAGGGATCCATATATAGATGATTGCAGGGGGGTAAGTCAGCTTATGGGATTTTGATTAGTGTCCTCTCTCTGATAGTTCCCAATTCCACTTGGAGATTGATGATCTCTTACTCATCCCTGGGCGAATTCAGAGAGGCAAGTGTCACAGGAGAAGTTTCTAGAAGATTCCATGATCATCCACCTTGCAAACACTTCCTGCCATTTGTCTACTCTCGCCCATTGCACCCTACAAAAGGGCTTTCTAGTATGCATTGCACTTTTTAGACTGAGCAGGTGAGATGCATCGCACCCTCTGCACTGGGCAGTCTGTATGGTGCCGTTTTGACCAGTTCTGAGTAGTTTTCTATGGAGAACTTCTGGGAGATGATGTAATCAGATGACCTTCTTACTTTAGGACATGAAAAAACACTTTTAGGGACTCAGAAGCCCTCCATATATGGACATATGTGATTGGGGTTGCAGTGCCCAAATATGTCTATAACAACACAGAAATAAAATCAGGCCAGGTGGAAAAGAGGTTACCCACATTCTTACTACTTTACAATTTGCCCTCCCACCAAACGAGAGTGGTGATGCTTAGCCATAGAGAGGCCAGCTAAATATTTGCCTCATCCTCAATGATCTATTGAATCTTGCAGTAGACCCCAATCTGCCTAATCCAATTATTAAACTTCTCTGCGTTACATTCACCATTGAACATGGGAAGATTAAATTTAATATCTAATTTAAAGAAAGGTTTCTTAGATTCATCCTTTGAATTTCTACATTATGGTGGTGAGAGGAAGAAGAACTTTCACTCATGGAAGGAGAAGCACATGGTTCTTCTCCATCATTTCCATGCACTGGACCTTGTTCTTCTAGGTTTCTATATTTTGCTTTCTCTAGCCTTAAAACCAACTTACGAACATTCACTAACATTGAATAGAAGTTCTTTCTGAAATTCTTCTCCTCTTCAAGATGAGCCTTGTCTTCCATGTTTCTCCTTCGATGTGCACGCCCCACTTTGGGGTCAAAAGGATCTAATTCCCCTTCGCCTCTTTGGATCTTGTTTCTCGTTAGCATACAATCATGCAATTCATATCTAAAAAGACCTACTCGGATACCACTTGATCCATGGATCTTTTTCTTATAGATGTATGAAAAGAATCACACGTGAAAATTGCAGCTTAACACGGAAATTTAATGTGCACACAAGAAAGAAGAAGAAAAACACATAAAGGCATGAAAAGAAGACACCAAGATTTGATAATGGAGTTCATCCAACTTGGACTATATCTCTGGGCCCTGCTTGATCAATGGGGAGGCCTTCATTCATTAAATGGCATGAAAAGAAGAGAATACAATCATCAGTTTACATAAAAAGGAGGCTTATACTTCCATTCTGGAAAATGGCTGAGTGAAGGAGAACTCATATGGAGAAATGGATAGCACCATTGCATCCGTAGCATTAAGAGGGGTTGAAAACATATAATATTTGTCCAATTCAGACAAAATTCACTATCAGCCCTCCTGTAAGCTCTCTTGCCTCGAACTACATGCTAAAAATCCCCTTTTTTGTGCTTTCTTCATTCACCGGGCTTTATAATTATGGTTTTGTTGCAATGTCATTGAAATCAATGGCTTTTCAATTAGAATAGAAGGTTTTTCTAACGAATGGGTCAATTGGGCATGATGAATCTGCCCTTCCCTAAAAAAACCCTGAAATTGGCCTTTTTCCATTTAAACACATAATACACAGAAAATACTAAGAAAACCAAAGTCGCAAACTTCAAATTCCTTAAATTGGGCTTATAAACCCATCGGGTCTGGCCCCCACATCGCAATCGGCACATCGCTCTGTCAATAGTCCCATTGTCGAGGATTGCCAACTGCTAATCACATCGACACCCCGCTTATACAATGGCCTGGGGGTTCTAGTCTACCAATTTCTGATCACTCTAATCGCCGATCAGCTGATCACTTTGATTGCCGATCGCAATCGCAAGTCGTTTCTGCCCAGCTCCGATATTGCGTGCCTGAAATCACTGATATCGGTCGTCTTTTGCCTTCGATTGCGATTTACCCCTTTTAATGCTTTAAGCCTATTTTTAGGGAAAACCCCCTCATTTTTCAAAGGAATAAGGTGACCTTCTTTCTTCCATAATTTCATCATCCGGACTCGGATTGGAGTGTCGTTTGCACCATTGAAATTAGCGTGATGAGCGTTTTGATCTGATGTTAGGATACTTTCTTTTCTACCAACTTGGAATTTTGAGCTTTTCAATGCCATTGTATCTGAATATCCACCTGGATCATTGATTGACCTACTGATTGATGCAGGACCATAGACTCGGAAAAATACTTTGTATTTATTAAAACTAAGGGGTCTCATGTTTTTGAGAAAATATTAAATTTATGTAAATATTAATAGGCTTTTGAGTGATTAAATTATATTTTAATATGAGAGAATTTGGTCAATTGAGGATGTAAAGGGATGAGAGATTTTTCTAAATATTAATTTAGAGATTAGTTTCATTAATTTTGGGTGAGAGAGGATCCTTAGGGATTCAAGAGTGATTTTAGGATTTTGTTGAGATATTTGAGGACTTTGTTGAGTGATTAAAGGGATTTGAACCGAAATTGGTGCAATTCAATTTATATAGATTAATGAGCTTTAAAGGAAAAAAATAGATCAGGTAGAATAAAATAGTGAGTGAGGGTAAGAGTGATTGAGAGCAGGCTTGAATAGCCAAGGTTGTAAGCCTCTGGCAATTTGTAAGGGCCGAGAACATTGAATATTTGGCCAAGAAGATAAGTTTGTAAGTATGTTCATTTTTATGAAAGAGTGATTTTGAGTTATGCGCCTTAATTTGGACAATTCATGTATGGGTCAATTACTGTGTTAAGAGTGAATTTGCTGGTATTTTCTGGTTAATTAGTGCATTAATCCCTGTGGAATGATAATGGTGGGTGCATGAATAAATTGTAATATGGGAACATTGTAGGTAAGGATTACCAATATTAGTTGATGAACCTTCAAAGGCAACACTGAAATCGATTTTCAGATATTGGATATCTGGTATCACAGTTATAAACCCGTAGAATATTGTGAATTGGGTGATAGATTGAAGATTTGATTAATAAAGGTCAAACATCTGTTTGCTAGAATGTTACAATCGATTAGCTAGATTTTAGATCTGAATGGATTATGGTGTGATTTTATGAAGGGCGCAGACTTTTAACTCTGTCCAGTATAAGAACGTAGTTTTCATAATGAATACAACTTTCAGGATTGGATTTTGTTACATTGAGTTGAAAGCATTGTTATTTTAAATGGATCGATATTATAATTGTTAAATGCAGAAATCAGTTAAGTCTATTGGATAAATTCTCTTATTAAATACTAGATTCATTGTGAATCGATCCCCATGATTGAATATCTTAGTGCTGAATGTATCGATTTGTGTTCAAAGTTATTTAGTGATTGGGTTGTGTACAAGACATAGATGTTCAAATGGAGCTCAATTAGACTTGGAAATTTGACTTCAGGGAGGTGGAATTGTTTAGTGGAATTTTGATTGAACTGTTGTGTGTAAAATCGTGTTTGAATTCAAATTGCAGGTTCAGGATCTACAAATATATGTTCCTGATTGGTGAAAAGCGGTCGGATGAATTTGTTTAAATCCAACGCAGAGTTGTATGTGTATATCTTGCAGAAAGACGACTGAAGAGTAGTTTAAAACATAGAGCTTATGAAGCCCAGAACTAAACTCTGTGTATTAGTTGATTGTAATTGCAGGAAAGTGTTGTTGGTCTTGGAATACAGCAAAGAAATTGGAGTCTATGAAGTTAATTCGGAGCAGAGAGAGTTATGATTAACTCTTGAGTGAAATCGATTTTAAACATCAATTTCTTATGTCTGAATGTACTGCCATAGCGCCGAAAGATTTGAGATTATAGTTCCACAGCAACTACAGAGGGTGAATTGGTATTACAAAGAACCTGTGTTATTGGTGGATAAACATGTATGAAATTTGGATTCTATTCTTTAGATTTGAGTTTCGTAAAGGGCTCATCATGGATTTGTGTAAAGCACTCCTGGAGTTAATTTAGTGATTTGTGTGAATTGGATGGCTAACCAATTGTTAAAGATTGAAGGGCACAGTAAAGTTATGGATCGAATCCTGAATGAAGTGATTGTATGGATCAGCGTTGAGGTTGATGACAGTGTTAAAAGCAGAGGTTGAGCTGGAGGATGGACAACGTTTGATAACACAGGTATGTTTAAATCGAATGGAATTAGTTTGAATAGCGCTGGAAAGATAAGTTGTTACTGAGGTTTGTATTGATTTCAAAGGTGGAACTTTGTTATGATGCTTGTTTTGTAGAATCAAGCATGGGAAGACCATGAGCGCATGGTCTAATTGGTTTTTATGGAATATTGAAATCACACTATTATTGGATCCTATATACTCATATTGTTGTATTGAAAGGAATGAAATAGGAAGTGATGGGTGAGTTTATGGGATTTACGTTGAAGGGCTTCCGCATAATAATGGTATTGTGTGAATTTTCCAACTATTGAAGTTTTGATTTGGGAAAAAAGCTGAGATGCATTCTTATATGCATGAAATGTTAAATATCCTGGTATTGTAGGCCCTGCATGCATCACTTATGCACATCAGAAAGAAATCCTAAAGTGGAGTTCATGGAGATCTACTTAATTCGCCAAAAAACATAAGAGAAATCACAAGAATCTTCGGGGAAGTGGCTAAGCATTCATTCCATATATTATCAAGATAAATTCAATACATTTGCATGGAATTTTATCAATAATTTGTAAAATATGTCATTTATCAGCAACATATAACATTAACAGAGATAAACATAATTACTCATAAATTCTTCAGAAAACTATCCTTATTGATCTTCAATTCACTGACTATAGACTCAAACTTCCCTGTGCACACAACTGCAAGGGTTCGTGCACTCAACTACGAACTCTACCGAGGCCACCACACACTCAACCGTAGAGCCTTCTTCCTCTACCTAAGCATAGGAAGCAGAGCCTTCCTACCTTAGCTTCTACCCAAGATTCTTCAATGAACCTGATTGTCTATCTAAGTTCCATCTAGTTACCTATTTATTTCGCTAAGACTCAACTATTTATAGACATTTTCATACAATTTCATGGTCCATGGAACATGGGTGAAATTAAAACGAACTCACAAATTTACTTAAAACAAATGGCTAAACCCCTTTGACTCGTATTCATCCACATGCTCCGCTTCCACAAATCATGAAAACTTTACATCTTTTACAAAATTGTATAGAAAAAAGGACTAATTAATTCCATTCTACCCCAGGGGACACCATCCCAACATAAGACCACTTATTGTAGTGGTTCCCAAGAATGGTTAAAACAACCAAGTGAAAGCATATGATCAGCCAAACAGATGGTGACGATGGAAAGAGAAAACTAAGGCTCATATGGAAAAAGCAGGATGAAAAAAAATTGCAATCAAGATAGATCAGATGAGAATGCTCACTTTTACACAAGTATGAAACATGAGAAAGTATGCTTGACATTACTTGAACATGGTTTCATTTTTTCACAAGCTTGAAACGTGAGAAAAACTATGCTTGAGAGGTTCCATTTTTACACAAGCTTGAAACATGTGGAAACTATGCTTCAAAGAAGTTTACATTCCCCTAGCAGAATGACTATAATTTGAGGTACATGCCCTGCAAGATTCATTTCATTCATCTATGTATATTATCGGTTACTAATAGGTGGATGAAATGAAGGTTCATTTATGAGATCAAGCGAAATAATCGAGAGGAAATTTATGAGATCTAATTAAAGACTCAAATTGGAAGGGTATATGTTTCATTTTTCAACAAGATTGACACAAGAAAAGAAACTTTTCTCATGTGCTTTGATTCATGTTTTAACGAGCTTGACAGAAGACATGAGATTTTATCAAAGGGCCCTGTTACATTTTTTAATGAGCTTGACACAAGAAAAGGAACTTTTCTCTAAAGAACCTTGATTCACTTTTTAACAAGCTTGACACAAGACAAGGAATGTTTCTCTGAGACCTTGATCATGACCTGCAGAAGGCTATGCATTCTAATAGGTTCTCATTAGATAGAAGAAAAATGATATAGAATGTAACAAATGATCCAATGGAAAGATCAGGCTCTAGTGCCCCTAGTAAATGATTCACCATATCACTTACTAGATCTAGGTTTAAAGAATTTGAGCAGACAATGAAAGGCTAATCTTCATTAGTAGGTATGTCAATGGGACAGGTTGCCACATGATTAACTTGTGGCTAGGAAGATACCACTTTCATATTCAGAATACTCAGGAATGTAGGATGATTGGCATTCAAATCAGGACCAACAAAGGAAAGTTGATCGATAGGCACATTCCTTCCATCATGCAGGAAGCACATCACTAAAAATAATGTGGATACAATAGGATTCAAGAATAAAAATTGTCTCACCACAAAATAAAATTTATGTCAAAAGGGACCATGACAACCATAACATCAATGCATAAATTTTTTCCTCCCAAGGTAGCAGGAAATTGAGGAAGGATCCATAAGGGTTGACTGGTTTTCCTGTTAAAAGCTAACATATTCAGAGAAATAGACACAAGATGTGGGGAGCCCAAATCATGCCAAGCAGTTGAGGATATAATACTAATAGAAGCTCCCTCATCTATAGAAGTATGATGGATGTTATTATCATAAACCTTTACCATGATCTTAAAATGCATGTAAGAAGGGAGATGAGGTTCTATCAATCGTCACTAATCAAAGGCAATGTCCTCTTTTCTTGGAGGGGGTTTCATAGGAATGGGAAAAATGTCCCCTAGTCTGGTAGAATCATAAGAAACAAGAACAATTTGAGTGGTATGAAGTTCACTCTCTACAGTAAAGGTACGATCAATTGAAGGTGGAAACAAATCAACCATTTTTTCAATCAATGGTTGGTCATGAACAAACTCATGGGATTCGCGCTCAAAGAGAGTGTGATTGAATGGAGACGGATAGTGGTTAATCACTTCATCAATATTCTGATGAATCATTTCATCACCTAGTGGAGGATTGGGAGAAATATTTTGGTAACCAATTGGAAGTCGTGGTTGAGAATATCTAAGGTTTTCCAACACTTTTGAGGCTTTATCCATATAAGGAAAAAGGTGAATAAGATGATTCCCTTCACAAACCTTATAGGTAAACTTGAATTTACCCTTTTTCCCATGGACCTTATTATCACTAGTGGATGGTTTATCACTAGCATTATCTCCACAGGTTTATTAAAAGGGTCGATGGGAGCGTATGGACCACACTTATAATACGTTGGGAATACCAGGACAATCTCTAAGAAGGTGATCACCCTTAAAATTCATGCAAGGGAATTTAACTTTGTGGGTCTAATTGGAATGTTCGTCCATACTAATTGCATGGGTAGCAATGGTTGTTTGGTTGCCCCCCTACTTACTTTGTTTCTTCTTCTTCCTTTTCTTATTCTTCTTAGCTTCATCATTACTATAATCAATACATTCACCAGGTGAGGAGGAAGAAAGGGATGAAGAAATGACGTATGAAGAAGGTAAAGGGTCAACTATAGGACCAACTTGAGGTTGATATTGTTTAGGTGTAGGACATCTTAGTTGAGGTTCATTTTGTACATTTGGAACCATAGTGGTAAAAAAAAACCAAATGGGAAAACCAATGGTGAATCCAAGAAGGGACAACATTTCCATATAAGGAGCACCAATATTTCCAAAATAGAGAAAAGGAATAGGATTCCCAACAGAGGGGTTTCCTTGACTGGTGGACTCGGGAACTATTTCCATTAGTCTCAACCTAAGATTTACTAAACAATTGTTCCTTGGTAAGGATGTCATTTTGTAGTCAATTAATTGATTTTAGAAATTAACAACAAAAATAAATGAAGAATAGGTATTTAGGAAAAGAGGTTTACCAAGAAACTATGAACTGGAATATACAACCTTGGAGAACCAAGTATTTACGTAGGGGAAACAAAATCTCTCCAAAGGATGCATTCAGTGTATCCCAGTTTACAATTTGGTTGACTCGATTACCTATGGATGGATAGAAACCTATGGTGGAATTACAAAATATACTCTATGGCACCTGGAAGTGCAGTTTGTAATAGTGTTGTCTAATGCATAACTATTTGATGAGAGCACTCCAATATATTTATCATGTGTGGAGTGCCATCCAATATACCCAAAGGTACATGGAGTAAAATCCAATACACTTACGTACGTGGAACAGGATATCACCCTAAGATACAATGCTAACAAATAATGATGACTACTACATTTAATGATGCTAGAACATGTCTCTAGCCTAAACCTCTAAATGTTGTTAAAGTGACAAATTGTCCTTAGGTTGATACCAAATATTTTTAAAGTTTAACTTTGATTGGGTTTTGATTTCATGGCTCACCGTGAATTTCACCGAAATATCCTAAAATGTAAGTTAACATGAAGAAATGGAGACTTTCACTTTCAATGAGAATATATCTAAAGGAGGGAATAGAAAAATAATATGTAGAAAATAATAACTAAGTGCAATTCCCTAAAAATCAACTGTTCCAATAAAAATTTACTCACAAAACCCTAGATGCCAATGAAAAGAGATTTATCTTTTCAATTTCCTCTCAATTTCAAAATTATAGAAAACTAAGATTATGCATGTCTAATCACTGATTAAAAATAAAGTCAGAATGATCATTGGAATACCAATTCTTTCAAGTACTCAATGACTAAACAAATCAGTTCACTAACGACCTAATGAGAAGAAAAAAGGAAAATATAAACAAATTATTATCAAAGGCAATCAAAACCACAAGAAAATATATGGAGGCTTTTAAGAAACACTAAGACACTGAGGGATAAAAGCAAGAGTAGCTATAAGAAGGCTAGACAAAGAGAAAACCAAAACAAGTTGAATTTGGCATGAAACAAGGATTAGTGCAGGTGCGTAAGGAACACCGGTTCTTTGCAACACAAGCACATAGAGGGTTGGGATGCTTTACAACACAAGTAAAAGGAAGGATAGGGTGCACTGAAATGCACAATCTCCATACCAAAGGGTGTGTTGATAAAGGAATCTCAAGTTCTGGCACAAAAAATGCAATGAAATCTCAATGAAAAGTATTCCTACATCTAATTGGGAATAAGTGAAACTATAAATATCAAGACAAGAAGAAAAGTAGACACTGAGGGTAAAGAAAACCACCAAGGGATTCAATCAATCCATAGTATGGTTGCCAATTTTGTTATACAAGATATACGACTGTATACATAAGTATCTTCCCTAGGCCTAGTGGATTGACTTAGAACAAATGAAAGAAGACAGTACAATGTATTCCTTAAAGTAATTGAATGATGGGATGAATCATGTTACCCACCACTTCATGAGTGATATACAGAGAAGAAATATTTCTCCATGATGATCCTTTGTCGGCATCCAAGAGCCCCTTGATACCTCCTACTAGCTCATTGTGATGTTTCTCTGTCACTTGAGGCAGTCATGTGGTCCCTCACCCACCTATATTGATCATATATTTGAAGTTGGGCCTCCCAAACCTAAAGTTATATCTTGTCATTTGGTAATTGAGTATTGGCTTTACTTATCACAGACACTTCTAGGTATGGATTGATGGGGGATTTGGGGGAAAGAGTGGGCTTATTTTGTGCTCCTTCCCCTTTTATCACTTCTAGTTGCTACCCTTGGATCTTAGTCCTGTGGAATATCCTTTATTGACAATTTGGTTATAGGGTGGTACTACATGGGAAGCCCTTATTTTGGGTGTGTGGTCTCACTCCTTTATCCAGAAATATCACTCCCTATCCACTCACTATACCAAATTCATCTTTCCCCACCTAGGTCAACATTCCTCTTCCGAGTCCACATAAGGCTACCCTTCCTATCCCCTTGCCCCCACCTTGGGACAGACCTAGAATGATGCCCTAGAGGTTGAAGAAATTAAAAGAAAACGTGAAAACATAAATGGCCACATTTAACAGGAAATTGTACCACAAAATGTGAAATATATCCAGGACAAAAATAATTAGCATGTGGGAAAAATTCATTACTTGAGATCTACCCCAATCATTGGCCATCACCCTGGTTCCATAGTCACTAGATGAGCCTCCTTTGTCATTTAGTAACACAGAATTTCCCAACCCCTGGAGGGCATTGAACCACCCTAACTAAAAGGGGTTAATCACTGCTATATCTTACACATCATGCGCTTGTCCTTTGAGCCATGAGCAGTTAATTAAAAAAAAATAATAAGAGGAAAAAGGTATATGAAGAAGGGTGGAAATATCAAGTTCGGGGCACCTAATGTACCAAAATTTATCCCTCCTGTACATTATCTACCTAGGTGTGGGCTTCCCCTTATCTAGCTACCCTTATGATAAACTATGTGGCCCAGGATTGCTCCTCCCATTCCCTATCGAATTCCACTTATTTGTCACTTTCCACCCCCATTAGAGGGATGTAACTTGGAAATACTATCCCCTTTAAGGGTTGAAACCACCTAATAAGGTACATGGCTAACCCCCTTTGGAGCTTGGAGACACTAGCTCATGCCAAAGCCCATTTCGAAAGGGCATGACGTTATGAAGTGCCCACTTTGTTATCCATGATTGTTAGCCTTTTACCCGATTATTTTAAATGATTGGTTGTATTGGAAGCCTAGTGGATGGATTGGATCTTATGTAGGATTACAGGGGCTTCCATTTGGGTTTCATTTCTCTATATGGGATCCTAACCCCTCATAGATCTACATTGGGACTTATAGGTTGTGCATAGGGAGCCATGGACCCCCACAACAATATACAACACTCCACAGATCTTCATGGATTCTTAGAGATTACTAGCGATCCACTTTTGGCATGATTATGATATGCTTGGTACATTATACCTCGTAGTCCCCCAAAGGAGCCCCACACTCTTGATAGGTGTCCCAGGACTTGTACGACGTCATGGAATCATTCATTCCACCACTTGGACCCTTCCAGAGGATCTATGATTCATATGGAGACCCATGGGGGCATCTATGTGCCCTTATAACCAATGGGAGCACCATAGGTCTACTACTTGGAGAGCAATGGTCAACCCCCTTGTACATCATATTCCGATAAATTTAATCCTCAATATGTCACGTTAGGGCATTATTGAGCCTTTAGAGAGACCTACAACATTCAAATATCGTTATTTGGCCCCTTTTGAGGCTTATTTTTACACTTATGAGCTAGTTTGGTGGGATTGTAACCAATAGGGGTTTTATTTGCACATTATTTTATCATTAGAGGCTAATGTAGGCCCATAGATTAATTTAAACTCCCTAGGAGTTTATATATTGATATTAGATATGCCCATTTGTATCATATCTTGACTTGGGATCTCTCTAATCATAGAGAATTTTCGCACTTTTTCCTTGGTCGATATTTTTTGAGATGGATGAATTTTTATGTATGGATTTGGGATATTTCTCTTGTCTTGGAGATTGAGAAAAAGAAATGTTGGTTGGATATACTCTACAACATTTTGTTGACGCTATTAGATCCACCAACATGTAAGGGGTTCTCCTTGGTAAGAAGCCCCAATTAGACCTCAGACAATTTGGTGTAGGAGTCCCAGCAGTGGGTCATAACGTAATGGCTTGACCACAATGTTGCATAGAGGAAAGTAAGATAACTTTGTCATTAGCAAAGGTGTGACCACTGCAGTGAGTCAAGGAAGGTGTATGAGAGGCTCTAACATGGTTCAGTTGAGATGAGGGTGAAGATGAGTTCCAGGTTGAAAGGGATCAGTATCAACTTGATTAGTAACACACAACACATAGGACATACACATCTTTCAGTGGAGCAGTCCACTTGGATGTGGTAGTCACAACATACAAGGTAAGATAACACGTACAAACTCATGGATAAGTCTGAATGACTGCAATAGTTCTTACAGGAAGGTTGATGTGAAAGGTCTGTTTGATGTCTGGTAGAGAAGTTGACATGGACAGGACAACATTAGCAGCATATACAACACATTACCATTAATAGATTATGCATTACAACAAATGAATCAGTTCATATGTAGAACACAAGTTAAAGAAGCATGCATTACAAGTGTTAAAGATCAGTCTTACAACAAATACAATACATGTGTGAAAACATGTTGACTCTTATTATATAAGGAAGTGTAAGTTCCAATCATACAATACATCCATGTAAACCTGCTAGCCCCAATAGTGGAATGTCACAGTCACATCTGCCTACTCCTCTAAAGAGATGAACTAGCTTTGTATAGTGGAGAAGCCAATGCATGTTACAATATTGTCCAAGCTCCTTCCAAGATAGTCTGATCAGAATATTAGTTGACCAAAAGTCTATACAATGAGTTATGAGGGACTATTTATAACAAAGGCTGGAGTGACCCTTCACATTATCCTTTGTGACAGTTCAACTACGCTCATGATTCTTCACCTACTCTATGACTGTTACATCCAACTATTGACACGTGACTTACACTTGACATGACTCAATATTACAATGCACATGTACTCATGTGAGACAAAATTTCTAGAGCAAGCCTTGTAAGATATCACTGAAACTCGGTCTTTTGTGATGAGACCAACTCTTTGACATGCTTTTGATGGTGAAGGTGGTGAGCTGATGCCAAGCTTTGTTGTTCGTGATGATGTGCATGCACCTAGTGATGACATCTTGCTGAAACAAACTCTTTCCTCCGTTGCAACCGATGCATTGGTTCGGCCCCCTTCATCCAAATCATATGCTAACATGCACATGGTAGTCTTGGGTGTGGCTGGACCGACAACACACTAATGCATAGTGTTTATGCTGATCTTCAAGTGTGTACTAGTGGCCATGTGCATCAACTTGTCGAAGTACCTGTTCATCTCTAATTGGACTTTCTTATTGTCTTCCCCTTGGTAAGTGTGTTGAATGGTTTGGATTGCAAGTGTGCATACAATGACATGCATGCTACTGAATCCCTTGCATGTGATAAACAAAATTTCTCACCATGTCTGCTCTATGTCAGCTGCTAGGGTGGATCTTTAACTTGTACGGGTGTAGTTTCATCCACGAGTGAACGTTGTGCCCATTGTTGTTCTTGTTCCTGCTGCAACTCATTTGTTTGTCTGTGCAACTAGATGTTCTTCTTGGGTTGCTCCTTCAACACATGAAACTCTGTCTCTGTTCCATTCTCTGTATTCGAATGATATTCATGTCGCCTATTCACCTCATAGCCAGAGTCTCCAAATTTGAATTCATTATCAGTGGATCTTCTTGATATTACAACTTTGTTCCACCTTTGTGTTGTCAACAACCTTCCTCTTTCATTCATTGCATCAACTGTGTTTGGTATGCTACCTTCAGTTGCTATTCATGATGTTGCTTTTTATGATATCTTGATGTTCTTGTCTACGAAAAACTTGACATCTTCATGAGTAGGCAAGCTCATAGAAATTTGATCGACAACATTTCCAGGTGTGCTCTGAATGGTGTCTTCGACTTCACTCTCCTGGAAACCATTGTACCTGCACTACTAAGAGGCAGATGAACACCTACAATACCTAGATAGATGGCAACACTCATGGAAAGAAATCTGTCAGTTGAAAACCAAAATGGACTTGAGAATTGACTTGCAAGATACATGTGTGACTGATCATGAATGTTACGCAATTTCAATTGGGAGGTCGGGAAACTAACTGCCAAGACTACATAAGGCACAGTCTTCGCTACTGGGAGATTGGTTGACTACTGGAACTGTGCAATGAATAGTCCACTGTCGTTGCTGACTACTAGAATTATGCAATGTGAAATATCAGCTAGCAATGGTTGTAGGCTCAGTGACTAGATTGTGCAATTTTCTTGGCCACTAGTCACTATCCCTTGGGATTGCACAAAGCAGGCCTACGGAACAACTACTGGGTAGAAATGCACGTTTCTAGGGAGGAAGGTAGAGCCTTCCCTCTCAGGATTGTGCAATACTATCTTGGTGAGGCTTTGGTGAGGCAGAGTTTGGACCGAGGTTTGCTAGACTCACCGATGGGCAACTAACAGCAATTGTGAGTGTGAATGAACGATGATACTAAGTGTAAGCATAAGTGAATGATCATGCATGCAAATGGTGAATGAAATATTCAGAAAATGGAACAACTTGCATGTGAGTGAGGCGAGTCATCGATCGATGACCATTCATGAAAAACAATTTCATACATGCGACAACAATGAGATGTTGATGAGAACTAAAATGGTGCTATGACAAGCTAATATACATGTAAACGAAACCAAGCATTCAAATAAATCAAGAAAACAATACCCATACAAGCGAAAACACAAAAAGCGATAGAAATGCGACACAGTGCATGGGAAGCGGGCTTACCCCAAAACATTTGAGCTGAATGTACGGAGTGCAGCTAGATGTTATGCGAGATGTCAGAGCTACAAGTTTGATGTGACGAATGAGCTTTGTAGCATCCAATGGATGAGTTTTGATAACATCAAGGTAGTGACCCGCATGCCACAAATCTAGGGTAATCGATATTTGGTAGGAGGTTTCTCAATTAATCCTTGCATGTAACCTTCAATTGCTAAACATAGATGCCTGAAACAAGGTATGCATTTGCATGTTGCCTTGGGAGAAGCAGCCCATGCATGCAAGTCTATTTTTCTCGGTCCTGAAGGGAACGATCAACTCAACTGCACATGCAAGAGATTGCTCTAGTACTACTTGAAGTAAATGTGCATTTCTAGTTGGGAGCTAGGTTGACTGCCCAGGATATTTGCACAATTTCTCGGAAGAGTAGCTAACTACTGCCCAAATTTGTATAAATTCTGGGATGAGCAGTCCTACTGGGGAAAATTTTGCAATTCTTGTTTAGCAGAATTGTGCAATCTTGGAGCCCATTAGGCTGCTAGATAGGATTGCACAATTTCTGGAGGGAAGGTAGGTTTCCCTCCAGAAATGTACAATTTTCTTGGGGAAGCTACTCAGCGTGCAGTTGGACAAAGTCCAAATGAACAACCTATGAGGGGAATGAATCAAGTTGTGATCGACAAGCTGCCTTTGTGCAAACAAAACACTAAAGCTTGTGAACTTGATGAAGCAAGGCAAGTTGTTGTAAAGGTTGGAAGGGAGGCTCGAAAATGAAGCTAAGGAAACATTTTGAAGGGTGGTTGTAGCCGTTACAACACTTGGTGACACACTGGTAGAACTCCATCTCTCTGAATGGACCTTGTTCATGAAAAGCAAGTCTAACACCTCCAAAAGTATCGTTCAGCTCTCAGTTCATCTTGGTTTCACACTAGCATGATTGTATGGTGTAGCATCTACCAAGCTCTTGGTCGATTGATACACATTCCAAGCCAAGGCAGCATAGTTGTTTTGATTGGGGTTGAAGGGTATATTGGTGCACAAGTAGTATAGTTTTCAAAGTCTTAGTTTCATCCCTAGTGTTGCTCCGCTGCTAGTTAGCCTAGACAGTACCCTAGCAGAGTCACATAAGAACACAAGCATGGCTCTGCTACCAACAAGCCTAGTCAGTACTCCAGAGGAGTTACTTGCATCACCTCCCTACGCAAGAATCCTTTCTCTTCTTTCGCCTTATTCATTTTTCATCTTTTTCAAACTTTTTTTCATATTTTTTTAACTTGCATAACACTTATTCATTTCAGAGGCAGAAGAGGGATCCCATCTTATGAGAGAAAAAGAGGTTGTTCCAGTAGAGAAGTAGTCTATTATATCTCTGATGTTCCTATTTAGGTTTTCCCCCTCATCTTACTCTACTTGACTGAGCTGACAAGGGTTAACCCATTTAGTGTGCAAGCGTTGTGTTTTCACTAAGGTTCACTTTGAACAGTATGTATTTTTCATTGACATATCATGGACTGCAAGTATCAAGTTCTTCATGCATAGGAAGGATGATAAATAACAAAGTAGTGATAACAACACAAGGCCTCTTCTACTTTACCCAACTCGTTTCTAGAGTCATACATGGTTTCATGCAAAACTGTCCTATGAAATGAAACAAGTGAACTAAAAAACAACAAAGCAAAGCAAGAGTAGAAGAAAAAGGGAAAGCAAAGAAACAAAGAAAACAAGCAAGTAGACAAACAAGCAAACAAAGAAAGTAATAAAAAAGGCATGCAAGAAAACCACTCAAAAGAAAACACTACTCCTACACCTATGCTAACAGTGCATGGGGCTTCTCACGTGAATTGATACCTCCAATGCAACCATTGGTGCATTGGTTGACCCATGTTGGTGAAGGCATGGTTCGCGAACAAGACAATTGTGTGAACTAGAAAACAAGAAAGATGTAGCACTGAAGACAAACACACTCCGAGCTTACAAGTGACCACAAAAAAAATATGAGTGAAAGTGCATGCCATACATTCTGTGGAGTTACCATGATGTTGTTCTACACTACATGCAGATGTTGAATGTATGCATTCTCTTGACTGTGACATGAAAGAAAATGTGAGAAAGGTAGACTACTTGTATTGTGCATGTGTGCTTGTTCTGTAAGATTCCTCAAATGCATGAGCAATGGGGTCGTGTAGTTTGAGTGGAGGAAGAAAAATTTGGGTGTTTATTTGATCTTTAATGAAAAGTAGAGAGTGATGAGGAGCCTTCAGTTTTTCAACAATTTCCTAACCAGAAGTGAAACCCACCTTAGGACAGCGAGGGCCTGACATAACCATCAACTTGGGCTGAAGTGCCTCGACAGTCAGGAGGGTTTCGACCTCATGGACAGATATATCATCATAGACTAGTTTCTTGGATAGATGAACAATGGTTGAATCAACATCATGATTAGATGAGGAAGTGAATAGATCAAGACAATAAAGATCAGAAAATTTAGGATGTTTGTCAGCATCCTCATGATTTGATGAATTGGGCAGAGAGGTAGATGAGAAGAAAAGATGTTCACTCTCTGTGTTTTCAAGAAAGATAAATGACATATTGAATGGATTTTTCAAGGGATATGTGTCCTCTCCACATTGTAATGATAGGCTAACATCTGGCATGTCATGTGAACGATTGGAAGTAGAAGCAATTGGAAATGAGTTTTCGCAGGAGAAATCAATAGTGGCGGAATCACAAGGGATGTCACGATGAATCAGATGAAGCGCGGCTGGAAGGGAATCATCCTTCACTATGGGTTCTTCTTTAGATTCCTTCATACACTCATCATGAATGATGGCGTAGGTTGGCTGCATAATAACAAAACCATCGACAACTTGATCCTCATATACAACAAGTGACGAGTCTGGAATGGGAGAACACAAGATAGTACAATCTGCAGGATCAATAGAATGCGAGGACAGAGGTTGAGGGAAAGCGTCCACGTGACAACGAACAGCCCTACAAGCCAAATCTACACAAATATTAAGAGTAGGTGGGGTGAGAGAGTTTGGCAGTTCAACAGAGACTTGTGCATGATCTCCCACATCAGTCCATGGTTGTGGAGTTGTTTGATGAGGTGAAGGCAGACAGTCACTTAGGAGAGCGACTGTGCCTACCTGTGATTGCACATCTCCATCACTGAGGTGTGCTAAGGAGGGTTTGGATATGTGAAGAAGATATTCAAATCTTCTATAAATAAATTCCCAACCAATTTCATCTTTAGGAAATTAGTATGAAAGATTACAAAAGTGCGTGTAAAACTGATCAACAGATTCATTGGGTGCTTTTCATAATTTTAGAATTTCTTGATCAAGTGCTTCATGGTCAAAGTGATTGAAAGCATAGCGTATCTCTCTAACCAGATGAACAAAAGAATGAATAGTATATTTAGGTAGTGTGGCACACCAGTGCATTAGGTGCCCTTGAAGTGTGTAGATGAACAATGCACAACTCATGTATTCCTTAAAGAGTCCATGTCTGTCGTATGAGCCTATAATGCCAACTGCAAGCTTAACCAAGGCTGTGTAGCCTCCACCATCATATGTTTTATGAGACAAGTTATTTGAGATTTTTTTTGAGAAAATGAAGTAATTTCCATAGGACATGCACTCTGGAAGAGAAACTTGGTAGGTAATCATGATAGGTGTGTAGAGATTCAAAACAAATGCAAGGACGGCCGTCCTTCTAGTACCAAAATTTTGATAGTGCTGGACCCGCTAACATGTAAGGGGATCTCCCTAGTAAGAAGCCTAAATTAGACCTCAGACCATTTGGTGTAGGAGTCCCAGCAGTAGGTCGTAAGGTAATGCCTTGACCGCGATGTCGCACAGAGGTAGGTAAGATAACTCTGTCAATAGCAAGGGTGTGACTGCTACAGTGAGTCAAGGAAGGTGTATGAGAGGTTCTAACAATGGTGGGTTGAGAAGAGGGTGAAGATGAGTTCTAGGTTGAAAGGTTTCAGTCCCAACTTGGTTAAGAACACACAACACATAGGAAATACATAACTTCTAGTGGAGTAGTCCACTCGGATGTGGTAGTCACAACATACAAGGTAAGATAACACCTACAACACTCATAGATCAGTCTGAACGAGTGCAATGGTTTGTTACAGCAAGGTTCATGTGAAATGTTTGTATCATGTCCGTTAGAGCAGTCAACATGGATGGGACAACATTAACATCATATAAAACACATTTCCATTAACAGATTATGCATTACAACAAATCAATCAGTTTAGATGTCAAACACAAGTTAAAGAAACATGCATTACAAGTGTTAAAGATCAGTCTTACAACAGATACAATACACGTGTGAAAACGAGTTGGCTCTTATTATATAAAGAAGTGTAAGTTCAAAACATACTATACATCCATGAAAACCCACTAGCCCCAATAGTGGAATGTTACAGCCACATCCGCCTACTCCTCCAAAGAGATGAACTAGCTTTGTGCAGTGGAGAAGTCAAGGTGTGTTACAATATTGTCCAAGCTCTTTCCAATATAGTCTTATCATAAGCTTGGCTGACCAAAAGGCCTATATAGTGAGTTATGGGGGAATATTTATAGGAAATGGTGGGGTGACCCTTGACATTCCCCTTTGTGACAGTTCAATTACTCTCATGACTCTACACCTATTCTATGACTGGTAGATCCAACTATTGACACTTGACATGACTCAACATTACAATGCACATGTACTCATGTGAGACAACATGGATTGAGCAAGCCTTGCAAGTCATCAATGACACTTAGTCTGTTGTGATGAGACCAACTCTTTAACATGCTTGTGATGGTGAAGGTGGTGAGCTGATGCCAAGCTTGGTCGTCCATGATGGTGTCCATGCACCTCGTGGTCACATCTTGCTGAAGTGAACTCTTGCCTCCATTACAACTGGTGCATTGGTTTGGCCCCCTTCATCCAACTCACCTGCTAACATACATATGGTCTTCTTGGGTGCATCTAGACTAACAACACACTAATGCATAGTGTCTACATTGATCTTCAAGTGGGTGTTGGTGGTCATGCGCAACAACTTTATGAAGTACCTGTTCAACTCCAGTTGGACTTGCTTCTTGTCTTCGGCTTCATGAGTGTGTTGAATGGGTTGGATTGCATGCGTATGCATAATGACATGCATGTTGCTGAGTCCCTTGCATGTGATCAACAAAACTACTCACAATGGTGCTCCAAGTCAGCATCTAGGGTGGATCTTTAACTTGTACAGGCACATTTTCATCTGTGAGTGAACATTACGCCTACTGTTGTTCATGTTCCTGGTGCAACTCATTTGTTTATTTGTGTAGCTACATGTTCTTCCTGAGTTGTTGTTTCATCACATGCAACTCCTTCTCTATTTGATTCTCTGTATTCACGTGATCTTCATGTTGTTTCGTCACCTCATAGCCGGAGTCTCCAAACTTGCTTTCATTATCAGTTAATATACTTGATCTTGCAACTTTGTTCCACCTCTGTGTTGTCAACAACCTTCCTCTTGCATTCATTACATCTGTTGCGTTCATTGCATTCACTGCGTTTGGTATGCTATCTTCAGTTGATGTTCATGATGATACTTGCTATGATATCTTGATGTTCTTGTCTACGAACAATTTGACATCTTTGTGAGTAGGCAAACTTATAGACATTTGATCAATTGCATCTCTAGGTGTGCTCTGAATGGTGTCTTCAACTTCACTCTCTTGGAAACCATTGTACCTGCACTGCTAAGAGGCAGATGAAAACCTGAAATACCTAGAGACATGGCAACACTCTTGGTAAGAAATATGTTAGTCGTAAACCAAAATGGACTTGAGAACTGACTTGCAACATACCTGTGTGACTGATCATGAAGGTTGTGCAATTTTGGCAGGGAGGTCAGGAGACCAATGGCCAAGACTGCACAAGGCATAGTCTGGGCTGCTAGGAGATTGAATGACTACTGGAACTGTGTAATGCACAATCCAATCTAGTTGTTGACTACTAGAATTGTGCAATGCACAATCTCAGTAGGCAATGGTTGCAGGATCAATGACTGCATTACACAATTTTCTTGGGCATCAGTCATTGTCACTCATGATTATGCAAAATAGGCCTAGGGAACAGCTTCTGGGTAGAAATGTGGATTTCTAGAGAGGAAGGGAGAGCCTTCTCTCTCAAGATTGCGCAATGTTGTCTCGGTGAGGCAGAGTCTAGGCCGAGGTTGGCCAGACTCATCGACGGGTAATTCACAGTGATTGTGAGTGTGAATGCATGTTGATACTGAGTGTAAGAGAAAGTGAATAATCATGCATGAAACTGGTGAATGAAAAATTCCAAAAATGGAACAACATGCATGTGGGTGAGGCGAGTCACTGAATCGGTGACCGTTCACGAAAACCAATTTCATGCATGCGATTGCAGTGGGATGTTGACGAAAATTGAAATGGTGCTAGGACAAGCTAATATACATGCAAACGACAACATTTGTTCAAATAAATCAAGAAAATAGTACTCATACAAGAAAAAACACAAAAGAAATAAAAATGAAACATAAGGCACGAGAAGTAGGCTTACTCTAAAACAGTTGAGCTGAATGTGATGATTGCACCTAGATGTGATGCAAGATCTCAAAGCTGCAAAGTTGATGTGATGAGTGAAATCTGCAGCATCCAGTTGATGAGTTTTGATAACATCGAGGTTGTGATGCGCATGCCACAAATCTAGGGAAAGTGACACTTGGTGGGAGGTTTTTGAACCGATCCTTGCATGTAACTTCTAATTGCTAAACATAGATCCTTGAAACAAGGGATTCCTTTGCATGGTACCTTGGGAGAAGCAGCCCATGCATGCAAGTTTATTTTGCTTGGTCCCGGAGGTAACCAGTCAACTCAACTGCACATGCAAGAGACCTCTTGACTGCTTGAAGAAAATGCACATTTCTGGCTAGGAGCTGGGTTGACTGCCCAGGAGATTTGTGCAATTTTTGGGTAGATCAGCTAAGTATTGCACAAATTTCTACCAATTCTGGGCTGAGTAGCCCTTCTAGGGAGAATTGTGCAATTCTTGTTGGGAGTGTTGACTAGCAGAATTGCACAATATTGGAGGCTAATAGGCTGCCAGACAAGATTGCACAATTTCTGGAGGAAAGGTTGGTTTCCCTCAAGAAATACGCAATTTTCTTGGGGAAGTTGCTCAGCCTAGAGCTGGACCAAGTCTGAGTGAAAATCCTATGAGGGGAATGGATTAAGCTGTGATCGATAGGCTACCTTTGTGCAAGCAAAACACTGAAGCTTCCGAACTTGATGAAGCAAGGCAAGTTGTTGTGAAGATTGGAAGGGAGGCTACAAAACGAAGCTAAGGAATACTTTTGGAGGGTGGTTGTAGCCTTTACAACAAATTGTAAGTAAATATTGATGTTATTATTCTTGTTGTTGCATACTTCTAAAATTAGGGCTAGTTGTTGCATTGTCGAAATGTTGAATTGAGCACGTTTTAGCTAATTTAATGTATGGGCCTGTCATGCAGAAAGAGTTATTTTTGCTGACAAAACTAACCTCCCTAGGAGTCTAAGACTCTCTAGTGACAAACAAGAAAATTAAGAGCAATCCTTCTCTAAACATGCATTATCCTATGAGAAACCAAGTTTTTTTCGATCCTACCTGAAGTCCAACGTTGTTGTAGTAGTCTAGCCTCGTCGATCCAGATGAGCTCCTCCTTCACTTCGAAACCTGCATGCACTAACAATCAAACGATTACATAACACCTGAATATCTCATAAAACAAAACATATTAAACATATAGACCAAGGAGTATATGAAACAATTCATTAACAACAAATCATTGAGAAGAATGGACTTATTTGTATTAAGGAAACAAAGGAAACCATTACAACCTGAGCCTTGGTGTTGTGCAAGTTCCTCCCAGGGTCCAGCAAGAGTTTTCCTCTACTTTGACAAGCTCACCCACTTCCAAATGAAACAAGAAAGGATGGTAATCTCTCCTCCCAAGCTTACAATGGAAGTCCTAATTCCAGCAGCATCTACCCTTTGGAATGTTCATCTTTCAACCTCCCCTCCTCTGGCCCAAGGCCTGTATTTATAGTGTTCTAGAGGAAGTTATTCAGTTCCAACATCAATGGGCTACTCCCTCTTTTGGATGGGGTAGCTCCTCTCTTGATGGGATAAGTTCCTCTATCATAGGGATGCATGAACCATCTGGAGGCGC